>JASDQU010100881.1:275031-317160 GCA_032191745.1 Picea mariana
GGTGTTTGGGGTTCAAAGACTAGGAGCGAAATCATCCGATACGGCGAACGCCGAAAAGGGGATAAGCGAGTAAATGTACTTAATTAAAGAAACTAAACTGGATAAATTAATGCCTTAAGCAAATTTTAACCCGTATAGTCTACGAATGAGGTTTTAATGTCTTTTCATTTTTCCCAAGTCACGTTGTCAAACATTTATGGCATTTATTTTAATTTCAGTAAGGTGATTGATAGTGAGATCCTGTTTTATTTCAAAATATTTCCATTAAACAATTTAACCATTCTGTCAGCAAGGACTCGCACGGATTTAAGTGATCAAGAAAAAAAGGGTTTCTTTCATTGTCTCAGATTTTATTTTTATTATTGTGCACAGAGCCATTTCACCAGGATAACTTCTGTATCATGGCTCCATGAAAAGTACCCAAGGTAGTTGCTGAGAGTTCAGGTCAAGTTTCAGATATGGTTTATGAAACATCTCCTCGAAGTATCAGTGCTGTCAAAACATGGACGCACATTCCCAACATTCTACAGTCTGAGTTGATAAATTGTCTGGATGACTCCAGCGATAATGAGAAAGATGATTTGTCCACCAAATAAAAAATTGTCGCTCAGGTGGAGATGCACAAAATTTTAACAAGGCCACGACTTTTTCCCTATTATGATATGATTAGATGGGCACTGGACCATGTAGACATCCCGATTAGGACAATTTTCAATGAACAGAAGGTGGCAATTGGGACTTTCAGACCAGAGCATTTATAGGCGATGTACAAATTATCGCCCACTCCAAAATTTACTCACAATGTCGAACTATTAGAGGGTTTCAAAAACAAGGAATGTGAGCAATTTGGAAAAAGCTTATCCGATTTGATCAGAGATTGGGTTTCACACCCTGTGAAATTAAGGGTTGATACTCATGGAATTTATTCAATCTCATCTTTAGTGCCACAATTTATGTATATAGCGATGATGGCCTGTAGACTGTACGGCAAGGAGGACACCACTCACTTCTTCCTCTCATGGGTACCATTTATTCATACAATAGCTGATGTTTTTTCTTTCAACTGAGCTAAATTGTTACCAGACAGTCTGGCCAGTCGAATTACTGAATATCGAGCACAGAAGGCGAGTGGGAAAGTAACTTCATTCTTTATGTATTCTTACATCATGGATGCTATTTTCTTCATGACACCTTTCCCATTGATGAGATGGAGATGGACTCCATCTAATGCAAAGCCTATTCATGCCTATCACTCGAAACTTTGGGAATATAAAGCCAAGGATTTTGTTTACGAGATTTTCAACTGGGTAATGGTACCAATGCATGTCTCCATTTTTGGCCATCTGCCTCCCAGGATTTCATATCAAATCATGGCCAACTTGAATAGCGTGGAAGATTGGTATATAGAAGCAAAATTTTCATATATTAGGGTTTTCAGTAGCTCTGTTCCCCCACATGCCCTGCCACTATTTTTGCCGGATAAGCTAGTATGTCATGAGATTGCTAGGAAAACTATGCTTGGTGGGATAAGCAAGGAGCTCAAAGGAGTGTCTAAAAAAGTATGGCCACCCTTCCCCATTCACATTGGTATGTATTCTTTTTTATATTTTGGCCATGCTAGAGTGGAGGCCCTGGCCTTAGAAGAAATGAAATTAGTAGACATTGAATTTAAGAGGCATGATCCAAACAAGGTCATGAATAATCACCTAGCAAGTTATGGTCTAAAGAGGTACGAGCATGAAGACTCACCTCATGAAGAAATATTTTGAGGAGGGAGAACCTACAGAGAAGTCTTGAGCCAGGTTCAAGCTCTACTGCCCAGAGATATGATCGATTTCTATAAGTTCCAGGAGCACCAAAGTATTTTTCTCCCCAAAATTTTGCAGTGCAGAAACTTAAAACCCTCGAACACACAGGATGTAGAAACCCAAGGCTCAATGGATACAAACCTTGACAAGAAGGAAAATCCAAAGGAGACCTAGGAGACTGAGACCCTAGAGAAAGTGGAGGTTACCGAGATCCCCAATGAGGAACAGGGAAACACAGAGATAGATACACTAGGTAAACACGGAGTAGGTGACACGCCATTGCTCACATCAGGTGAAATGATCATGGACGTGAGTTTGAAATAGTCATCCAAGGAAATCGACAGTTCCATTGCATCCATCACACCTTTACAATTCACGAAGGGAAATACTGATGAAGACTGGATTTTCGATAAGGGCCTGACACCTATCTCTATAGAAGAGCTACCTCCTAATGAATGTTTCTTTAGTAAGAAAAGGAAAGCCATAGTAAAGCAAGAAATATATCAAAGAGAGGGTGTAGTCGCTAAAAATACAAAATCCTCATAGATGGATAGGCCGTGGAAGAGGATAAATTCACCGATGAGGTAGAAGGAACACTGGGGGTTTATGCTATGACCAACCAGTATTCGGTTGGAACCTTGAGGGTGCGGCTAAAACATAAGAACCTCTTGATTGGAAAATTGGAGGCTAGGGTAGCTACGGTGGAGGAAAATGCCAGGGATGAGGTGAAAAAAGGTCTCGAGCAAGGCAGAGTAGCTAATCTGTAGGAAATCGAGAGACTTAAATCTGACCTTGAGCATGTGCGTCAGTCCGCACAAATAAGCCAAACATAGGTAAGCTAATAGGAGCAAAAAATAATACAGTTACATTCAAAATTGAATGCTGTTGAAAACCAGGTCTTAGATATAAAGATATTTCGATCCCAAGCCACCAAAATCCGAAAGAAGGTAGAAATGGCTCAGGGGAATCTACTTGCTAAAGTAGAAACCATCCAGAACCATGTCCAAAAAATAGATCAAGAGCTAATGGATATCTCTTCAAGGGAAAGAGAAGTTGGGGCAGCTCGTGTTACTTTCCAGGAGGCTATTATAGCAACAATGAAAGAAGAAATGGTCTCTAGCTCTAGTTTGTCCATTCCAGAGAAAACCAGAGGTAATATCCCGTTGAAGACATGTGAACATAATATATCTGAGAATAATAAAAGGGATAAATATATGAGAGATTCTTGCGAAGAAATATTAAGATTAATAAAGAAAAATCTATTGGATCTCGATAAAGAGAGTAGTTCTGGAACGTTGGGCAAAATCAATATAGCTAAACTTTTGTTGGATATCAGGGAAAGTGTGGAAAGAGAGCAGGCTGAATTGTCCCAGCTAAATCAGGTTGATATGGGCCAGGTGGATAAATGGCTGGTAAAGACAAACTTATAATTATTGTCTATTATCGTAGAGGACAGACAAGTAGGAAAGAGATTGCCACAACTGGCAAAAGATTTCTACACCTTTGATGCTAACAACCTAACAGATCCTTCTAGGTTGGTAGCTCAGTTGGTAAAAAGATGCATGAATTGTATCGAGCGAGGGAAAGGATGAACTGCTGAAGGCAGAAAATGATCTCATTCTATTTTTGAAATCTAGAGAAAGCAAGAAAATAAGGTGCCCTGCCATTATGAACGAGAACCAAGGACAAGGAAATGAAACGTTTCATTTTTTTTCATTTGTAACTGAAACTTTGGAATGATTGGAATTTGAAACATTTTACCTTGGTATAAGTATAATTTTGAAAGAAGGAACCAAGGATTTTTCTTTGAGGGCCAATTGTAACAAATGTATTTCCTGTGTCAGAATTAATACAAATCAATTCAAAGACTCTAGATTCTGTGAAGACTGAGTTATGTGTTTTTATCTATTATTTCATATCTATTTTCATTTCTGATGTATATATTTGATGAATGCTTAGATGAAATTTAGTACAACATCTACTATGGTGATCAATTGTTTAGTCATCTATTCATTTTCAGTTTTTCCTCTGTATCATCTATTAGCAGGTACAAGACCTATGAATTTTTTAGATTTGTATATTTTATGCTTCGTCAAAATTTTATTTTCTATTTTCTTCTTCTGTCACAGGGTGAGATTATTACCTGATCGAAGCCTTACATTGTTGACATCTTAATGTTTTTATTCATTTCATGCATGAATTTACAAAGTTAACTCAGTTACAGGAGAAGGCCTTTGGTTTGGTTATAATATTAATTCAAATCCAAGAAGTTTTTGGTTATAACATCAAACATTTTAAATTTTTGTTCCCTCATGACTGTACCCATTGTTAGGTAACCCAACATTGAACTGGGTCTTTCAGATCAAACGAGCATTGCTTTATCTCTTTCCAATAATACATTAAAAACCACCAACACCGGGGTAGAACTCGAGCGTTCATGGGAACATATTGAACGAGATATAAGCATCCAGGAATTTTGGGAATCTAGACAAGACAACTCCGAAATCAGCCTTAGCTTTTTTCCTTGAAGGTTGTTATTTTCCTTTTACATTATTCACCCTCTTTCAAATTCCTAGAATCTATACTTTATAGCCTTAAGTACAGACTCTGGAATAGCAGTCAGGACATTCCTCAAATGTTGATAGATGAAGGTGCGTCCGTATTTTGTCCTCTATTGCTTGGCACGCTTTGGGTTGTCCTCAGCTTGTGCTGGTTACACAGAATCTGTTAGCTTTTAACAGAAGAACTAGTCAACCTTTAGGGACCCTTCCTCAGTTTCTGATAACTTTGGGAGGGAAAAATGTCTTTATTGATGTCATGGTAGTTCGAGACCACTTGGATTTCTCTTTAATCCTTGGGTGGGATTATGTCTATGCAATGAAAGTTATTGTGTCCACTCTTTTTCGTGTGATATCTTTCCCACACGATGGAATAATGGTGACTATTAACCAACTTTCACTCATCGGTCCTGACTGGATTACCTCCCTGAATGGTTCTTATATGACGACAGTATTGCCCCTGCCGCATGTCAATTATGTGGCGTTATCTTCGATGACTTCAACTTCAGATGATTTGGATTTGGTAGTTGACATGGTGATCTCTTCGGTAGGGTTATTGGAGCCTGATTTCCTTACCCCTGACGAGACCCTCGACATGTGTTCCTTCCAAAGTGATTTTCTTCCATCCAGTGAAGAACTCTTGGAAGCCATGATCAAGAAGATTCCATGAGCATATTTTCTCTTCTCTGTCTCAAGTTCATTAAAAAATGAAACAGAGGTCATGAGAATAGTTTCTCTTCTCTGTCTCAAGCTTGTTAAAAAATGAAACAGAGGTCACGAGAACAATTTCTCTTCTCTGTGGCAAGGTCATTCAAAAATGAAACAGATGCCATGAGCATAGTTTTCCTCTCTATAGCAAGCTCATTAAAAAATGAAACAACAATCTGGGGATTGAACTCGGATCCATGAGCATAGTTATTTTTCCCATGTCAAGATCATTAAAAAATGAAACAAGCACCTCTCTTGAACCTTCATTTCATCCACCCTTATCCTTTTTCTCCATCTAGTAGAGAAATTGGTGACAAACTCAAATTCGATGAATGAATTGAATCTTGGAGGGCATGTCTCCAGCCTTTGATGATCATTCTGGAGTTAAGCCACTAGATTTCCAGCTGGGGGCATACCAAGCTTAGTCTTTGTTCTTTCTCATGCTCATAAATACATGAGAATGCATCCAAGTAAACTTTTATCTCCTTTTTGGACCTGCATGGATATATGAAAAGGAACCCCCTAGAGATCTCTTTGAGCTCTTTTCAGACTCTCTAAACATGAAAATATTGTCAAGTGATTTTGAATCCTTTCCCACTCATTAAAAGGTTTGAAAGGGCATATTTCGAGTGATAATTTATCTCTTTTTTAGCCTCACGAAACTAACATTACAAAAAAGGACAACATTGGAGTCGTCGTTAAGTTCTTTTCATACTCTCTAAATATGAAAAACCATCGAGTTTACCTTCTCTGGACTTGTTAAATGATCATACATTGAAGGGACCATATGGAACCGAACCCTTACTTCTTCTAGTTCATTAAATAAAGGAAAAGGGACTTACAGAAGGTGAGTCATATTGAGCATGTGTTACCTTCCTCGAGCTCGTTAAATTAAAAATAGGTACTCGTCTATCTAGATGGGGGAAAAATTGAAAGAAGCAAGCCAAGTAGGTTTTTGAGAACACTACCAGTAACTCTTATGGTCGCCCTTGAACACGACACTTTGTCTTTGCACACATTTTAATCCATTGAACCTCTGCACTGAGCCAATCCTCTGAGTTTCTTTTACTCCTTTGTGTCACCTGACGAAAGTCACACCATCCACTACATCATCAAGTTTTTGTCCATGTCATGTTTCTGCTGATGTGCCTCAGTGGTCAAGGGAAGTATCTGCCTCGAGAGTCAGCCATCACAAATATCCTATTTCAGTACCTGTGTCAGTCCATGTTCCTTTGATCTACCAATTACATCTCTGTGTCAGTTTCATGTCGTTGATGGGGGATACATCAAGGCCCTCCTTCGATGAGTCTATTCTTTCCAACTTCAACACATTATCTAGGAACTAGACTTAGAAACCAGTTAGTACATTGGGATCTACATGCCTCAATGGCAGGCCTCCTCGTGTTCGACAATGGGTTTACATCATTGAACTCTAATAGGATGATTCCATGGATGTTCAACTTCATCTCATCTATTCACATTCGTCAGACTGTACTAGAGTACCTTAGGAATAATTGACATCAATGGTGGTCTCCCTTGTGCTTGTCAATAGTTTACATCATTGACCGGTAATCAAGTGGTTTCTTCCATGTTCGACATCAGGACATATATTCACATGGTTAGATTCGTACTACATTGGGATCAGTACGAAGACCCTAGTTTGAGTCATCACTCTTATATGTACTTTTCCCAGGTTGTGGAGGAGTTATTTTGAACTATGACACACATATTGTTACATAGATCCACTTTGTATTGGTCATGGCTATGTCTTGTCATCTCGTAGATCCACTATGCATTCTTCGTGGCTACGATCGGTTCAAGTCATAGGAGTATAGATCCACATTGTATCTATGGTGGCTATACCATTTTTTCAATATAATTATGGATCCACAGTGTATTTTATGGCGGCCATACCTAAAAAGTCTTTATCACTCAAGCATAGGTATGCCTGCCTTGGGTTTGAAACATGTCATAATATTTGTTTGATGGTTTTGTGCATATTTTTCCAGTCTCTTTGTATCCATACCCTTGCTCGAAAAAGTCTAAAAGGTAATTCAGTCATCATTGTCTTCTAACTTCATACTTTGGGGGGAAATTTGTTACACCTCAAAATTACTCACTTTGATAGTGTCGCAAGTGTTGTCATTACAAGTGTTGTAAGTGTCGCATCTTGTCCGCAAGTGTCGCATCTTGACTACAAGTGTTGCAAGTGTCACAAACAGTATACTACCATATTGCATATGTCATTCCTCTAATGACATCATAAAGACACTTAAGACACCTCAAAGGGTGGTTTGGAAGAAGAGAAATCACTTGACAGGAAGTACAAGCCTTCTGCCATTGGAAAAACCACTCAAAAAATGAATTTTGGAGAGGAGCACTCCCCTACCCATTGTCAGGGAGTTTTGGTGCTCCCTAAGCCTCTTTGGGGGAGTGTTTGAGCGCCCTGTTCACCCTTATGGGGGAGCGCTACCCCTTTTCTCAGAAAATTTTGGGTTTGTTGAGGCAAATCAAGGAAGAATCCCTCAACTCCTGAAGGTAGTTGGATTCGAATAGATGGTCAAGGCATGATCTTAGGGAATATCCTCAAGTGAAGGAGAGGAATCCTAAACTTATCCCAAATATCTCTCAAGTGGTTGGACCTCTCCAAGGTTATATAAAGAGGCCTTCTCATGGTGAAAGGCACAATAGGAGCTAGAGATTGATACCAAACTTATGATCCTGTAAGTGGTATTGAAATGGAGATTGAGAATTACATCAAACTTATGATCTCATGAGTGAGATGTCATCAAAGAAATCAATGGATATTAATTGAGAAAATGGGTTGGACAAGGAGAACTTGAAGAAGCTAATGCACCTTCATTCAAAGGATTGTAAGTACTTTTACTTGTTCTCAATAATAATCAATGCTTGGGCTGTTTCTTTCAAACTGATGCTTGTTCAACATGAGTTTGTCTGCAGTAGATGGATCTATGTTTGAGATAATATCATTAGAGTAGGAATTCTTTTGTACCCTTTTTTGTTTTTCAGGACCTATCAGAGAGCTCAGGATCGAAGCTCAGCCAAGACTTTGCAAGGACAAACGTCGTTAATAAGGTACATATATTCCTCCTCCTCTTTCATTTATTATCTTGATTAGATATAAAAGGAAGTTAGTGTCCATGTTAAGCACTTTTCTGTCTTGTCCTTAGGAGTATAGATACCAAGGGAATCCACTTGTTCGCAGGGGGATTCACCTACAAAAGTCCTTGCTTATTTGGACAACCTCACTGCTCAATCCAAGAAATGAACTAAACATTTAGACGACTTATGCATCATTTTTCAACGATGTCGCCAGTACAATATTCCCTTGAAACCCCTCTATTTCTCAATCCATATTCAGCCACAAAATCATGGTCCTGCCATCTACGCAATCACCTTCCCCAAGTCACGATCTGAACTTGGCCCTAGGGGAGAATTTTTATCATGTCACGTCCAGGTACGCATGCTCATGTTCAAAATTATCAAATATATGTTATATGTTATTTATCATCAGATATTGTTCATGTCAGGTATTTAGTTTTAATGTGTGAAGGTACTTCGTCATCACAAACCGCACAACCCCTTTAGGTATATGTTCGACACTGGCATGTAATTATTCCCTCTGAAAATCAATTGCATCTCCTAGTCACACCCTCCGTCGTTCACCTTTAGGGTCCTTACATCTGGCTCTGTAGTACCATCACCTTTGCTGCATTTTGGTACTATCACCTGGTAGCACTCTCCCCCACATGATTTGTCCCATTCATAGTCCCTTTTGGAAATTTGACACTCATGCTACTTTCACCCCATTTCGAGAATAAGCCACATACTTCTTCTCATCATATTGCTAGATTTCCCAATGGGCTCCCAGGCCATCTCATCTTGGTTGTATTTGACTACACCTCTAGAGTATCATTAACCCTCCATTCGATCCACCATCAGTTTTCCCATCTATAGATTTCCCTCCATTCATTTACCTCATACAAAAACCCACCCATGGGGCCCCCACCCACCACAATTTCTCTTCTCAACTTGTGCCCTCACGAGCCAAGACATATTGCATTGGGGAACCCATTTCTCTATCTATACCCTCATCCCAAATTATTCTTTATTTATTTTGGTAATTGTAAAAATCCTTTGTTTCCAACATTTACTTAGCTTTTTGTCATCACCCTTGATGACCTTCTTTTCCCATCAAAACAACCCATGTTACCCTTGGTTGGGGCATCCACTCTTTTTCATTCCGACATCGTTCACAAACCCCAAGCATCCCAAAGTCCATGTACCCCTGATCTATAAGTTTTTCCACTTTGTCAAGCCTTTGGCACAATTTAACCCCATATCTAGTTGTCCCCCTCACACTAGATACAGTTTTACGGTTGCTGCCACTCATCCTTCAAACATACCCCAAACCAAGGTAAGTCTTGAGTCTCACTGCATCTTGACTTCGTTCATGTTCCCTATCAGTCCTTGATCTTATTTCCATGGATTTCACAAAGCCCTTTGATTCTTGGGGTCACGTCTTCCTTTCTGTCGACATCGACACAATTTTCAGAAGGGAGACAATATATTGACTCTCATTACCTTTATAATAAGGAGTCTCGGATGACACATAGATAATCATCATTTCTCTTTGATTCTGTTGACCCCCATAACATTCGACTTCAGCAAAATCTCATGTTATGGTGGGTCTTACTATGTGACTATTGCAGTTTTTTTATAATAGTCGAAGACCTTTGAATTTGTTAGGCCATCAATGCATTCGAGTCATCGACAATTCTTACAAGAATCCTTGACTCTTTTCAGAGTATTTTCACCATTCAAAATTTTCACCTACCATTATCAAACCACTCCAGAGGGCGCTATAGTTATCTACATCAACATACAACTTCAGTTACTATCTTACATTTTGAGTTACATGACATGAGCATGGGGCATGGCCACCTCGTTTGTATACAATTTTTCTTTTTTTTCTTTCTCCCTAGAGAAAGGTTTGGGTCCCATAGTTTCCCCTGTCCCTCCGATGGATCACTCTTTCTATTTCTCTCAACACTCTTCATTACAATGACACTCTCAGTAGAATAAACATTGATTTATTTTGGCTATACGTATGCTCCTAACCTCACACATAAGGGGGCATCTGTTATCACTAAAATTTCGTCTGCCACATTGCACACAAATGGTTACAAAAATACAACAATGCCAACAACGATTAGTTCACTTGCATAACTAAAATTCAATTCAAAAGGAAAAAAACTATACAATTGGGAAAAAAGTGACATGCGCAAACTCATTAAAGAAAGCATGCACACAATGCGTGGGCCAACAAATCTTGTAGAGCGCACAATGCGTCAATTGTGTGACTATGTACGAGAGAAGCTATGCACTCCTGTGAAAGACACATTTATGGTTGTTTTCGGCCCCCCAACCACTTATGGAATAGCTCCCAACTTGATTTGACCTCCATATCTGAGAGAAATCTGAATCGGGGGCTCGTCAAGGACCAAAGGGTGCCCTAAAGGGCCCCTTATTCACACTAAGAACCAATTGATTTTTTCCTTGAAGAAATGCTATAAAAGGAAGCCACAGGGCCAAGGGAGATAGTACGAGGCCATATTGCTTCCTTTCCAACATTGTGTAGGTGGGAAACTTTGTTTCCTAGACAGGGTGTGGGGAGAGTCCAAGAGGCCTTTAACGACAAATTGTTTGACTGGTGGGCCCATCAGATTCCTGTGATCGAGGACTATCCTTACGAAGGGATTAGTTTAATGAGGGATCCTGATATGCCCATGGACCCTAGCGAGGAGTATGAAGAGATAGGTAAACACACTTTAAAGTTATTAATATTTTTTTTTAAATTTTAAATATTTATCATTTTTATGGTAATGTCAAAGTACTAACTCAAAGATCTGTTATATACACATGTGGGACCAATGCGACCGGTTGACTTTTCCAGGACCAAGCGTCATCCTCGAGCAGAGGCCAGATCAATAGGAGTAGGAGGACCAACAAATGTAGGAGGACCAACAAATGGAGAGGGTGGGAGAATACTATGGCAAATAGAGATGAACCTAACAACTCTCACTCGTGCAATATCGATGGCAGAGATAGAGGACCTTCCCTCGAATATGAAAGCACATATAGTAGGGCTTCCTAGGACTTGGGTCCAGTTGTTCCAGTGTCTTGCGAATGCTATAGTTCATGATAGCAGGGCCAATAGGCCTAGACCATAGTTAGTATTGGACCACATATGTGACGAGGGCACTTTTTGTACTCTATAGTGAGGGCTTGAGCCCAACGATGTATATCGACTCTATTTGAGGATTTTATGGCCCACTTTGTACTCATGACATTATTTTTTGGGATATATTATTATATACACATATTTTTTTTCTTATGGATAAACATTTTGTACAAATATATTTACATGTGCATGTATGTGTGTGTTTTTACTTTTATCTATGAGCAACATGCCAATGTAATAATTTATTAGCCAATGTATCAGTTAGTTGATTAGATCTCCTAGGAACATGAATATAAGTAATATAATCAAAATAACGTTCTAAGAGACGTACCCTAAGGAATTTTCGGTGAAGGGTGGGATCATACACACGGTATACCCATTTAACTAAGACATGACCAATTGAGCATATAGATAAACCTGGATGTGAGAAATACCATGTGACAAGGCATCACATAGTAATTCTATTACCACATTGTACTCGAAAACATTATTGGCTTCTTCTCCTAGAAAAATATCTCCAGAAGACATCAACTGAGCAAAATGTGTAAAATTCACCCAAGATATGGAAGAAAGCCTCTGAGTGTGTCGGCTAGCACTGTCTGCAAACCCGACATATACCTCAGATTCACTTGAGATCTTCCACAGTGGAAAGAAAACATAATAAATTACACATCCATATAAAAAAAGACAAGACTATATAAATAGAGATATACATATATACAAGAAGTCACACTCAAGCGACTAATCTAAGTGTAATACTTCTTAAGGTAGATCCCATTTTCGGGCTCTGATAAAGAATTACCCTCAAAATCAACCAGTTGATAGGCACCCTTTTCTAAGACTTTATTCATAATGAATGGTGCGAACCACATGGGTTTGAACTTGCCTTCCCCCAAGGGATATTTTTCTTAGTCATAGACTAGGACAAGATCACTTTCAGAGAAAATCCGAGGGTGGATGGATTGATCATACTGACACTTGACACGTTGTTTGTGAGCCTCATTGGCTAATGCTGCATCTTGACACTTCTCGAGATATAAACTATTCTCTTCAAGAGGTGTAGCATTAGGAAATAGTTCCACTACCAATTTAAGAGAAGGGATTTGTCATTATATGGGAAATAATACCTCCAACCCGTAAATGAGTTGTAAAGGAGAAAAAATGGTAGTAGTCTTTACTGAAGTTTGATAAGACCAAAGTGTCGAATACAACATCAAATGCCAATTTGACTCGGCCGAATTGATTGTTTGATGAATAATAGTCTTGAGTGACTTACTAACAACCTCTACCTGACCATTCTCCTCTGGGTAATAAGGCGACAAATGCTCCTATTTAAACTATATTTTTGATGTTAATTCATACATTATTTTTTTATGGAAGTGATTGCCATGATTTGTGACAATCTCCTTCGGAATACCAAATCTAGCTACAATCTGTTTAAAAATGAAAAGGGCAGTCATTTCCCCGTCATTGCTGAATGTCGGTATATATTTGACCCACTTATTAAAGTAGTATACTACCATGATGATATAGCGATGACCCCTAGATGAGACTGGGTGGAATGTAGTGAAATCAATCCCCCACTTGGTGAAGGGACCGACAACAATAATTGGGAACATGGGAGCTGGGTGTTCTCACATCTTCCGAGATAAGATCTGGCATGAGTGAAAATTCTTGACCGCCTCTACACAATATTTGATTAACGAGGTCCAAAATTATCCAACACAAAGAATATTTTGGGTTGTTTCCAACCCATACAGGTGATCGCCACATGCTCCTGTGTGATAGTTGTTTAAAACAAGTTCTACCTCCTCATGAGTGAGGCATCGATGAAGAATGTTAATCCACTCCTTGATGATATAAAGTATCATCTATGATAAGATAGTTCTGTGCTTGATGGCATATTCATGAACGCTCATGATGAAAAGAAGAAGAAGGGAACTTTAAAGTCTGAAGATACAAAAGTATATCTCCATACCAAGGGTCTAAAGATGCAATAAGAAAAATATCTCCGTTGATCGGTGAATCTTCTGGAAAAATATCACCACTCTCGACCGGAAGTTTCAATATTAATTCAGAAAAGACCAAGGACTTTTTATATTTCATTGAAAAAAAATCCAAGTCAAATTCTTGCAGGATGACTATCCATCAACTGATTTTCCTGTTGATGACCCGTCGTGTTAGCACATATTGAAAATGGTTGACAACAACTACAACGGTGGTCTTGCGAAGTAAGATGTAATGACGAAACCATTGGACATCATGAACAGATGCTAAAGGAATTTTTTCAACATGTATGTAGTTGAGTTCTGGACCAAATAGGCCTCGGCTAATATAGTAGATAACATGTTCTTCGAGCGTGTAGTCCTCTTGGACCAAGACCATGCCAATAATATAATTTGTGGCAACCAAATAAAACAAGAAATCCTTGCCATAATTTAGATGACTGAGCAGAGGGGCATATGTCAGAGCACGTTTCAATGCTTCGAAAGAGTGATGAGGCACTTCATCCTAACTGAATGGGACACTATTTTTTCAAGAGACACATGAACCCTTTAGTAATCTCAGCATAGTTAATTTCAGAGCACGTTTCAACGCTTAGAAAGAGTGTCGAGGCACTTTATGCAAACTGAATCAGACACCTTTTTTTCAAGAGACACATGAACCCTTTAGTAATCTCGGCATAGTTAGCAACAAAATGCTGAAGAAAATTGGCTTTCCCCTTTAGACTTTGAATATGGGGGATTGTGCACGGGGGAAGAAATTGAACTATTTCTTCAACCTTCAGAGGATCAACCATGATCCCTCTAGTTGACATGATAAAACCTAATAAGTGTCCCGATGTCACACAAAAAATACACTTGTTTGGATTCAGGTGAATCCAATAGTAGTGATACCTATCAAAGATAAGTTGTAAATGGGTGGGATGATCAGATCTCTTATGAGAACATGATACCAGATCATCAAGGTACACCTCAACTATGTGTTTGAGGTCATGGAAAGCAAACGAGATGGCCCACTGAAAAGTGGCTCCAACATTCTTATGGATAAAAGGCATTTTTATGTATGTGAATGTACCCCAAGGACATATAAAAGTTGTTTTATGTTGGTTTTTGGGCTTGATATAAATCTGATTGTACCCAAAAAAACTGTCCATGAAAGAAAATACCTCACAACCCATACATTCATCGATAATCTTGTCAATAAATTGGGTTGGAAAATTGTCTTTCAGGAAAGCTTTGTTCATGTCACAAAATTCCATACATACATGGATTGTACGTTGCTTTTTGTTGACATGAACATGGTTCGACACCCATTCCGTCAATTTCATAGGATAGATGAAGCCAACTTTGACGAGTTTCTCTACCTCAACCTTTATTGCCGCTATCTTGTGAGGATTGACTGAGTGAAGCTTTTGTCAAACATGCTTAACATTGGGGTAAGTTGTGATATCTTGTTCAATAATATGTGGATAAATTCCTGGCATCTCCTCATAATATAATGCGAAGACATTGCAAAATTCTTTAAACAATTCAGTGTAGATATGCATCTCTTCAGGAGAACAATCTGCTTCAATGAAGACATTTTCCACGATGCCAGGGGTTCTAGAGATGTCGATAGGAATCATTTCAACTATGATTTCAATGTTTCCCTCGACATATTTTCTGTGTGTGGCCAGAGGGTTAACAGGACAAGGGGAATCTCCATTCACGGTCGTAATGAACTCTCTTGCCTCTATTCTCTTTATCTCGGGTAAGAAATAATATATGTGGTGAATATCATCCCAAGGTCTATTTGGCCTAGTCATTTCCTCTAAAATTGCCTCGTCATAGGGAAAGACTAAGTCCAGGGGATTGTAAGTGGCAAGAGAGTCTTGAGCCCAAACAGGCTCTAGAATGACATCTAGCTCATGTGGGGATCCAGATCAGGGTTGGTCGAGGCTTTCTAGACAATACTGTATGCAACCTCAACAACATATAAGGGCATATCCATTCTAGGGTGTCGTACCCCTTCCATTGAAGCCAACGGGGAACGTAAAATCCACGGGTCATTAAAGTAAATCATTCTAAAAGACGTGACTTGAAAATTTATATCCTTTGGCTGGTCAGGGACAACCAAAACAGACCTGCCATCATTGGCAAGTGACGTATAAACAAAAGTCCCCATTAAATATGGAAAAATTTGACACCTAATTTGATGGTACCTAGCTGCGGGTTGTCGATCATCGGGACCGTGGATGCCCCCAATGAATGGCCAGGACGAGAAAAGGATAAATGATCAATACTTATAATCTGACCTTCGCGAGGGAAACATAAGACTTGAAAAACAATGGATATAACTGTTGTCATAGCGTAGGTCCAACTTCTCCCTAACAAAAGATTGTAGTCAAGAGGTGCATCGACTAATTCTACTTCTACACACATGGTTTTTCCCTCTAACTGCATGGGGAAGGAGGGAATTATTCCATGTGGTTTTAAATTTTGATTGTCAAACTTATTTATCAATATGGACGATGGAGACAAATCAGGTGGTTGATGTCCTTCCAACATGCCAACGAAATCAAGCAAGTCGAGGCACCCTCATCAACCAGCGTATGAAAAATTTTCCATGTCAACAATTTTATGGCATACACCACTACTATATGAAAAGAGACATGGTGAGGAAGATGAGGTTTATGGTCTGTAGGGTAAAAACCAATCATTCTTGAGTTAATAGTCTTAGCCGCTCCCAAGGTCGATAATAATGCTTTCCTATGTGAGGGGAAACTCTATAGGACTTCCAGAGTAGACATTGCACAAGGGGTTTGTGCTAGATCCTCCACAATTGAGTAATTCTTAGTAGCCCTTGCATTTGGGTTTTGAGAATCATTTTTTAATGCACGCTTAGGGATGTGAGTCATCGTTTCTCCTACCATCTTCTTAATTTGAAGAGGAGATAGTTGGTTGGAGGCTTCTTTTCCCTTCTCAACAGATTCTGGAATTCGATAGTTATGAACCCTAGTCTGTAGATTAGCTTCAAATTTCATCATATAAATGTTTGTGACCCCTTTGTTAGTATTAGGCATGGAGGCTCCCTGATTCCCCCCAGGCGCGTTTGTGGATGAGGAAGCTTGAGACAATTTTTTCCCTTGCGAAAAAGGGCTGGTTAACATGGTAGGCTGTTGCTGTGCCAATAAATTTTGGGCTTCCTCAAGGCGAGGGAATTGATGAGTCAAGTAGTCATCCGTGCAAAGCTTACATGGAAAATTCACCTTTCTCTTTTCATTTATTCCCTTCCTAGCATTATTTGTAGCATTCTTATCGCCATTACCCTTGTTTTTCTTAGGTTTTCTCTTTCCCTCAGTTTTCTAGTTACCCTTTGGATTTTTCGATTGCCCACTATATACATCTGACATTTGGGTTATGGGGGAAGCCAAACTAGGAGTTTGGTTGGACACAGTCTATTGAATCGATAACTGTTGTAACTTATTAAACAAATGATCTGTGGGATTTCTCTGTGCTGAGCCTACTATACCATTAGCATGAGGCCTAAACTTTTGTTTGGTCTTTTCAAATGTCAACCCTTGTGTGTCGGGTAGGATCTCATATAACATATGAGACTTAGAGTAAATCAAA
This sequence comes from Picea mariana, assembly GCA_032191745.1. Classification (NCBI taxonomy): domain Eukaryota; kingdom Viridiplantae; phylum Streptophyta; class Pinopsida; order Pinales; family Pinaceae; genus Picea; species Picea mariana. The sequence goes on from JASDQU010100881.1 coordinate 291,986, forward strand.
TCCAGTTGTTGGGCTCTCATGATAGCCTCTTCTTCAAAAAAATCCCCAGACATCGCAATGTCTTTGGATACACAAGGAACAAAGGACTTTAGGAACCACTCGAGAAAAAATGAGGGAGGGACCTTAATTTTGGTCAAACTCTTTCGTTGTCACCATTCTTGGATGTGATCTGAGATATGAACAAATTTTGTTTTCTTGAAGTTGGCTAGAAACTTAGTGCTGACATAGTATCTTACCGGTAACTAGAAATGGTTTAATAAGACCATATCCAGGTCATTAAGGTAAGCATACTTCGAGTTATCGAGCTCGATATTCCATTTCACAGTACCCCCTATAAGAGTGTGTTGAAACAAACACAATTGAACATAATCATCCTTTAACGAGTTGGATGAGAACCATAAGTGAAATGTCATAACATGATCACCTAGATCTTCACTAGGCTTGCCTTCAAACTTAAGGATGTCCGAGGGAAACATATTTGGCATGGGGGCCCAACACAGATTATGATATATTGAGTCATTCAAAAGTCTCGAAAATTCTAGCAAATGCAGAGTTGTCAAAAAAGGTAGTCTAGGTTGTGGTAGTTTCAAATGAAAAGAGGGACCTAAATTTTGTTTGGCATTGGGTTTCCAGGAAAAGTTTGACTCCTAGCTAGGGTTTTGGTAGAAACCATGGTGGCCCTGTCTAGTAAAATGGACTTGTGTTTGATTCTGCAACATTGGCTGATTTATGTAGTTAGATGACATGCATTGTGTAGGGATTTCTCCCTCTATGGTTTTCCAAGGACCTTGGTTGGGGATGCCTCCAGCTGACCTTCTCGACGTAGGTACTGAACCCTACTTGAGGTTCCACTGAGTGTGGGAGGGGTTTCCCCTGATCGACATCCCTTGCAAAGGAAATGATCCCTACTAAGGATTTCCAAGACCTTGTGAGGAGTAAACTCATGTCATCGCTCCCTGTGAAGGAATGAAACCTTACATAGGGTTTTGTTGACCAAAAATGGGGTTTCCCCCAACCAAGAAAGAAGACGATGAGAAATCATTATTTCCAAATGAAGAAAACAAAGAAAAATGCATAGATCCCACTGGAGTCATGTAGGATTGAGGTCCATGGCTCCCCCCACTAAACAAACTAGAGTTGGTATTAAGCTCGATCGGTTGCTGGAAAGTGCCTTTGAGCAAAGGGGATAGAGGAGGGATGTGACCCACACCATAAGGGATAACATTGAATGGCTAAGTGGTGCCTTGCCTTTGGAAGATCCTTGCAAGGGAGCATTAGAGATCCTTGACCCCAAATCAACGGTCTATAGAGTATAGTAGGTTAGAACCAAACAGATTCAAAACCTGACATCCCATATGAAATTGAGCGCCAGACGTGTTCTGGATAGAAAGAAAAGTGGTCAAAGTTGTTGAAGGGATTGTGCCACTGCAAAAAGTAGTGGGCGTCTGGAAACCCATAGTCCTAATAGGAAGAGGTGGGGGAGGAGGTACCACACCCCCTCAAGCCACAAATGAGATGGGAGTACGAGGAATTCTGGATGAAGTAGCACTAGTTGCTTCCATCACTACTCGTTGAAAAAACTATCGTTTAGGTGAAGTCACCTCAGGAGGTACTATATGAATTAGAAGAAACATCGATAAGTCAATGATCATAGGGTTTGTGGGTCTGAAGTCTTCAAATTCAATGTTAGAAACAATGAAATCCTCCGATGCAGGAAAGTCTTCTCTAGGAGCTGGCTCAGGAATATTTTCCTGTGGCCTGCTAGCTTCAAATGGGCCCTCTTGATCTAGCCTGCACCTCAACGGTGGCAAAGGTGGCTCCAAAGTAACTGATGGCAGGTCCTGAAGCCTACGCAAACGATGAAGCTATTGATATTCCACCTTGTGAAATGATCAACTGACACTGTAAGGTTGAGCTAGCATGAAACATAGAGCACACACTAAAAAGTTCCTAATGGTAAATCAAGAAAAAAACTGATTGGCCAGAAGAATAGTTACGTCAATCGACACTAGAGAAAATTACTAGTGCAAGTGTACCTTGAACAAGGAAACACCCTCTAGGTATACTCTGCAAAGAGTGATCCGACGTTTTCCCTTGGTACCACGATATACCCCCGGAGTCACCCGTGTAAGTCCCTAAAAATAGGCAACTAGGTTTCCAGCTCGCAGTTAGTCAGTAGGTAGGTACAATTGACAATTGGGATGATCGTAATGAGTAGGATAAAAAAGTCCAAAGCCTTCCAAGGGTACCAAACAAAAATGGTCCAGAATATAACTGAGGATATCGAATAGGTTCTAGGTCCACGAGGCTTCGTAGTCAAATGCGATCTGTGTAATTCCCAAGAATGACCCTCAATATACGATCCCCACTACATTTGGTATGGCTTTGGAGGGGTGATCTCCTCTACCTTTCCTCACACAACCTCATGTTTAGCCCCTATTTTAGAGGGGTTTCCCGGTTGAATCTTACAAAACTAGACTCTAACACTCCCTATCAAAAACTCTTATGTTTGTTTAAACAACCTTGAAGAGTTTCCTCTCCACACCTATTTCAAGGTCCTAGAGCCTATACTACTTGGTGAACCCTACAAACAAAAGGCTATTTGATTTTAAGTGTTAATCATTGATTTTGATTTTCTAGAATTACTCAAAAGGGTATGGACGTGCAACTTATGGTTTTTACAAAAGATGAAAGAGAAGAAAAACTTTAGAGCATTCATGCAAAAGAAAACTAGATTCTTCAAATTGAAAGAAATGGATTTTAAATATTTGTAAATGCAAACTTTTCAAAATAGTATTCCAAGATCTTATAATGCAATAAGTTTCCTAGAATGCACTTTTTGTTTTACAATGTAAATGCAAACTACTAAACTTTTAGGGAAATACCAAAGAAGGAACTTTGAAAGAGAACTCTTTTCTTTTGTAATAGACAACCTATGCTACAACTACCAAGCATAAATGCATAACTAAATGCAATAATTTTTTTTTTTTGAATGCTTAGGAAAGAAAATCACAAGTAAATGATCTTTTTAATTTTTCAAAGCATAAAAAAGATAAAGATAAAATAAACCCAAGACTAACACAGACCCTAAACCATTTCATGAATGTGGGGATTCACTAGAATCCATAGGAGGATCTAACGCTTATAGGTTCACTATAAATCTCTAAAGAAAACAAAATAAAATAAAGAAACACCAAGGGTTATTTACAAAGAGGAAGATAAAACAAATATTTAACCCAACCAAACACCATTAACAAAGACCCCGACGAGTTTAAAAAAGACATGAGAAGCACAAAACTTCTTACCAGGAAAGGAAAAAAAAATCCCATTCAAAAAAAAAAAAAACCTTCCTAAACACATAGACGCGTGTTGTGCACAAGCAACCTATGTATGTATGCAGGATATATACTATACATAACACATATGTATGTGGGATATGCAGGGGACATGGCATGTACACTCGTGCAAAATTACAAAAATAAAAGAGGTTTGGATAAATGACTGGATAGGGAAGAATGGTAGGCACCTGGAAGGTGACCAAACACCCTAAACTGACTCAGTAAACTTGGAAAACTAAAAAATAAACTGAAAAAACTGAATCAAACCGAAATCTCCCACTAAGACCCTAAAGAGACTCCCCAGTGGAGTCGCCAATTCTACTATGGGGAAAATCCCTCTATACTAGGTCAAAGGTAAAGGCAGAGAATTAAATCCCTTAAAATATAGTTCTACCCTTAAACTACCGCAAAACCAACTAAACTAAGTGATGAGAAAGAAAGGAAATATGCTTAATTAATGCACCTTTAGTCCTTGCATTTGGTGTCAACCTCTTTCTCCTATTGCGACCTCCTAGATTACTAGTCACCTCCCAAAGCTGACATGCAAAAGCTTAGGAATATGATGAGACAACATATTCTATTTATACTAATCACTTTAAAAGTTTATATATAGATATAAATGCGCAAATCAACAAAATCATGTAGACATAGTGTTTTGGGACAAGAATGAAATCTTTTATTCAATTTTAAGATCAAAAGGATTACAACCTTTGTCGGAAATTGCTCCATGAACCAGGTCCGGGCTCCTCTATTGTGGCTCCAAGTGCATAAATCCCATGTTATCTTCTCACAACCAACTTATCACTTAGGAAAGGAGAAAGGGTTGTATAAGGAGAAAGGGCTGGAGGGGAAGGTTGAGGCCAAAACTCAAAATATGATGCAAATCTTGGGCTAAGAAGGGGAAGAAATTTTGGTGGAGTTTTCTTATTCTCTTGCTTGTCTTTTCAAATGGCACCCCAAGACCTCTTTTTATATGAGAAAAATATGGTTATTCAGTTTGGGGTCAGGCTACAAGGGGTAAAATGGTTAGGAAACCATCTATAGCCCGTAAACTCTGTCAAATTCCATGCAATTTTATATTTTTTGCAACTTTTGGAGGTAAATGAGAGCTAAGTAGCATGCATCTCGCATATGTACATGGGTTAACTAGCATGTAACATGTGTGTGTATGCAGACTATTAGTGTAGCAAGGCATGCACGCTATCCAAAAAATGGTTTTTTAAGAGGAAGCATTAACAATATTTTGGCAAAGTATATAAGTGGAAGGGATAATGTCTTGTATGCATAGATAAGGAACTTTTGGACTATAACAATGGATAATCGACTCAACAATATATAAAACCATATATCTAGGCTCCAAAAAACGTTCAACATACAAGATTCTAAGCTAGATGAACTAGTATAAACCAATATTAACAAGCAATTTGAGAGCATACAAGTGAAAATGGTAGACACCTTTAAATACAAAGTTGAGATCATGCAAGAGTCTCTCTTCTCCTCATCCTAACGCCCTAGTGAGAAATGGAGGATTCACCAATATAGAAGGATAGGGTTGAATCCTCCAAGGGTGGTGAACATCGCTCCATACCACCCCTTTCATGATCCTTAACATTAAATGTTGCACAAACTTCCTAAACTTGATCTCAAAATGTTTTATGGTTCAAACCCCATAGGGTGGGTTACTTAGATGGAACACTCCTTGTCCCTCCAAGATATTACTAACGACATGATGAAACTTCAAGTGGGTGTCTTATACTTGGATCGAGAACACTAGCAATGGTGGAAATGAAATAAGAAATCGTGTGGGGGTGTGTTGCCTAGACCCATATTGTCAAAGTCATATATCCTTGATGTGAAACAAACCCACATTATTTGGGTAGGTTGACCAAACTATGCCAAACCAACATAGTGGAATATTTTATAAAAATGTTTGAGCAATAGGTGATTTTCATAAAAGTCATGATCAATACTGTTTTCAAAGAGTGTTTTATAAATGGTTTAAAGGTGTAAATTTGAGCACAAGTCTTGATGTCTTAACCAACTACTTGGTTGGAGGACTCTCAATGAGATAGCGAAGTGGAGGAAAATCCGCCCCCCCCAAAATAAAAATAAAAAATCCATTTATTTGTTTCTCCTTCCCCCCCTTTGACACCTATAACAACCCCATTTTCCTCTCAGTATTTTAAAATTCATAAATTGTCCCAATAAGAAGTCATAGAATGCCAATGCCTAAAAATTCACTATAATTGTGATGATTGGTATTTTATAAGGGGATACATGTAAAGAACATAAATTATTTCAAATGGATGTGTCCCAAGAACAATTAGATGACCTTCCCATGGAACATGCTCTCGAGTTGGATTTGGTAGAGAACACCCATCATCCTTAGGAACAAACAACCCTAGAATCTCATAGTTAGAAACCCCAAATTTACCTCCATTCTTTATCCAAAATTTTAGTTCGTTAGACCCCGAAGTTGTTTTGCTACATCAAACACTAAAAGGTTATTGTTTTGATTGACAACAATAGTATCAAAAATTTTATTCATAGGAGAGTTGCCAAAGAAACGAATTGTTATGTTCATGTGAAGCATAATTTTCAAATTATGCTAGCTAATGGTAGTATGATGAAATTTGGTGGCAACTGTGAGAATGTGTTGACAGAGTTGACTGACTATATGCAATTAGCAGTGATTATCCCCAATGAAATATCCCAATTAGAACAAGTACACTATTTGGAATAGGGAATTTATCTAGTTTAAGGCCTCACAACCTTTAAATACTTTTATTTAGGTTTTATCGGTTGTGGCCATAACCATCGTTTATGCATTTTAAAATGAAATAAATGAAATGAAGTTAAACTAATATGAAAGATGTAGAATGATGCCTAGGATAACTAACAAAACTAATGAGTTAAACAAGAAAACCATTAATGACAACATACATGGCATGAGCCTTTTGTGTCGACATTGGGGTTGCCCATAATGTCATTGAGACTTGCAAGGCAATGTACAAGTCATATAATAAAGGTGAATAAGGCCCATGTTTATTCCTACTTTCTTAAAGGAAGGGTGTTACACTTATGTGGATTAAGGGCCATGTTTATGCCTACTTTCAGAGATAAAGGTCAAATGCAATTAAATTTTGCAATTATTTTTTGAATTTTAATTTACTTATTAAGATTAAAGTAATTTAAATTGACATAAGTTACATAATGATACTTTAATTGTATTTTTTTAATATAATCCAATTTTGTTTGGTGCATAGTGTAATATCAAATTTTATCTTAAATCGTAATGTTATTAATCTTAGTAGATAAAATATAAAACCATTAAGCTTTAAAATAACAAAATTTGATCCACACAAATATCAACACCAAAAATATAGAGAAAACCCTTAAGGTAGGATAACACCATCAATTACTCCTTAAGTGTTAAGCCCTAGACAAAGCCCCATACAAATCCCATATTATGTATAAAACCCCTTATTAATACCCTTGTTTAATTATTACATATCTTGTGTTATATTTGTATGTAGGTTTTGAACCCCTTCATCACACCCTTTCATTATAATTGTTCCCTTGTCTCCTATATATATATATATATATATATATATATATATATATATATATATATATATCAAGGAGAGCTAGTCTTAGGATCATCTTATCTCATCTAATATTTTATTTTGAATTGGATATATTGAAAGGGAGGTTTCCCCCTTGAAGTGGATTGTAATTCATTGATTTTTTTCATCATTTTAAGGCTCTGGGTCTAAACATTTGGTATTAGAGTAGTGATCCTAGAATTTTTCTTCTCCAAGCAAGTCATCTTAGAATTTTAGATATAAATTTTGTTCTAGTATGATTCAGAAAAAAAAAACTTGGAGATTATTTATAGGAGAAATAAAGGTATTTGTGGTAAAAATTTCAGCTTCTGGGTCGTTATACTTTCAGAGATAAACCATGTTGAAGATAGGGTTTCTGACTAGTCTCAAACATGTGTTCCGGGTAAATTCATCATATATTATTCAAAGAGTATCAAAATTCAGTGAGATCCATTTCAATATATAGGGGCTTCCGCAGTGCAAGATATTAGATATTATTTTTGGGATTAACTGCATAGTGTAAGTCATTAATCTATGACCCATATTCATGAGTATTAGTCTCAACTGACCAATAATTCTCATGATTTGAATAGTCCACTTAGCACTCATTGCATCGGGTGATGCTCACAGGGGTGAAGAAATGGGATTGAAGCCAACGAAATGAATCGCATAGCATTAATCATCACTTCCAGGGCTTGCACCCGGTAACCAGGACTTCCTAGGTGGTCACCCATCCCAAGACGCCTTAGCGCGCTTGAGCCAGAGGCGTCTTGGGATGGGTGACCACTTGGGAAGTCCTGGTTACCGAGTGCAAGCCCCGGAAGTGATGATTGATGCTATGCGATTCATTTCGTTGGCTTCAATCCCATTTCTTCACCCCTGTGAGAATCACCCGATGCAATGAGTGCTAAGTGGACTATTCAAATCATGATAATTATTGGTCAGTTGAGACTAATACTCATGAATATGGGTCATAGATTAATGACTTACACTACGCAGTTAATCCCAAAAATAATATCTGAGATCCATTTCATTAGAAAGAAGACAATCTTTAATATTTCTGGTACAAGTTTCATAATTAGATATAAAATATTGTGTGTGTGACATTTTGTACAAGTTCTCTCTCCTAGAAATACCAAAAACCAACAAGGTTTGGGAAAGTTACCATAACTTTCAATTGGTACATCAAATTTTGGTCAGACCTATGGCATTGTAGAGAGGACATATTAGTGTACTACATGACAAAAGTTTAGACTTAGAAGGGTGTAAATTGAAGAAATACACCAGAAGGAAGGTCACCTAGGAGGACATATTCCAAATTAAGGGTTTGAAAGGTACATAACTTACAATTGACATATTTTGTTTTTTCAAAGATCTATTTTCAATGATTAAAAACTTGTGATAAAAAGGAAAAATAGGAATATTATTATTTGCATTATACATGGGTCCAAAAAATATGTCAACACCAATTAAACCTCTAGAAATCACATACATAACTCAAGAAGAAACTGAGGACATACATAACTAGCTATCCAAATTAGAAGAACAACTCAAGGATTCGAGTGCCAATTCAAACACAAAGGATGAGTTGGTAAACACACAAAGACAAATCCAATAAATGGAACATAATATAAACGAGATTAAGAATGATATGGAAATAAATATGGATGAAATGGAAAATAACATGAATAAGAAGATGGATGACATGACAAATAAGATGGATGAAAATATGCAAAAATACCTGAAGGAATTGCATAAATTTTTATCTTCCTTGATCTCCTAGGCTCTAGATGAAAGACCACCTAAAGGAGATCAAAATTAAAGGAACTCATGAAAATAAGGGTAGTATTCAGGTTGAATAATCGACCAACAACAAGCAATTTTCTAGTGGATTTAACCCTAATATTGGAGTTAATTATGGTAGGGTCCCTAAATTTAACTTTCCCAAGATTGAATTAAAGAAGTTTGATGGAACAAATTTATTCACTTTGGTGAACCAAATAGAGAAATATTTTGAACTACATAATATTATGGATGATAAGAAAATGATTCACATAGAAACCTTGAACTTTGAGACAAAACCATATCATTGGTTTCAATGGGTAGTTAAAAGGAATCCCCCTCTTTATCATTATACTAGGGGTTTATTTACAAGATACTTAGAACAATGATATGGGAAAGTTTGGGAACAAGACTACTTCATTCAATTGACAAGAATAAAACACTTAGGTGATATTGGAGATTATAATTTCAAATTTCAGGTATTGGCCACAAGGGTGGATGACATTAGTGATGAAAAATTGTTGCAATCTTACATGGGTGGATTAAAAGAGGACATTAAACATGAGATTTTATTAATACATATTGAAAATATTATGAAATTTATGCAATCTATTCATCATATTCAAGCCAAGAATAAGGCTACCCACAAGTCTACCATTGGAGCATACACAACAAGCATATATTGTTTTGGGGGTCATAAGACAAGTGTACATAAAAAAACAAGGTTGACACCCCAAGAAATGGATGAAAGAAGAGAAAAAAAATATGTTTCAATTGTGACAACAAGTACAATAAGGGGCATAAATGTGGTGAGAATAAATTATTTGACATAGATTGTGAAGAAGAAGAAGATACTGTACCTCAACCAACAAGGTTGACACCTCAACAAATAAATGAAAGAAGAGAAAAAGGACTATGTTTCAATTGTGATAGAAAGCTAGTAAGGGGCATAAATGTGGTGAGAAGAAATTATTGTATGTAGAATGTGAAGAGGAAGAAGATTGAGAATTCGAACTGCCACCAGATCTAGATCTAGAAGAGACTACCCCAAAAATATATTGTCATGCATTGGATGACGTAAATACTCCACAAACCCTCAAGATACAAGGATACATAAAAATAAAAAGGTAACAATATTGATTGATCCTGGTAGTACCCATACTTTCATCAATTACAAATTAACAAAAGCTCTCAATTGCTTTGTATATCCTCCACCAGAGTTTCAAGTAATGATTGCAGATGAAGGTACCATAAATTTTTTACGGAAATGACATAGTATTAAGCTCAACATTAGGGATTATTTTCTAGATAGCCAGAGATTATGGGTTCAATCCCCAGTGGAGTCTCCATTTCTGTTATGAGGGAAAAAATCTCTATGGCCAAGGGTAAACCATAACAGACAGGTATGACTATAGAAATCAACTCAATTCCACTATATTCTATATGTGCAAGATAAGAAAGAGGCCTACCTCGATCCAATGTTTGATGATGTTCCACCGTTGAGATCTTCAACCCAAAGCTTTATACCTGCAATAAGTTCTCAACAAATAAGCAAAGAAAGTATATAGTGATAATGTAAAGGGGTTAGAACATCATATAGCATAATCCATTAATAAACATTACAAACATGCCCATGGATAATAATCATATATTTGCACGATACCAATAGGATTGGAAATGAGTACTTCTATTAATAATTGATCAACATAAGTGTCAAAATTACAGACTTCCATGTCGACATGGTTAGAAACCAAGGAACCAAGTTCCTTCCAATTGGGCCTCCACCACTTCAATCCTCCTCCAAAGGCAAGCTCAAAAGAGAGAGACAATGAGGTTCTCTCAACAATAGGAAAATATCTTGGGGTTTGAACATTATGTTCAGACTTGAGGAACAAAGAGATGCAGACTCAATATGAAGTAATTTTTCTAGAGTAACTTTGTTCTCAAAGTTGAATGATTTCTCCTCTTTTCCATAACTTGAAATTGTGCTCTTATAGCCTTCAAAATGCAACTGAGGGGCCAATTCAGAACGTTTCCAGTATATGGAAGGCCAAGGATCAGAGATCTCTTGTTGTGACATGGAAACCCGACTCCATTTTTTTTTATTTTCTGGCACAAATCCTGATGTACGCGGTCTGTAGTGGAGTAGCCTGCGTATACGCTTGTTGTATAGCTGATAGGGCATGTATATGTGGAAAAATGTTTATTTTTATCTCTGGATTTATCAAAAATGGGATGATAAGTCTGCATAGGGAAATGGAAAAAGGCCCTCTGTGTAAGATAGCCATGGTGGGTAAAATATTTCTATAACATGGTTCATGGTGTATGGGTCTAGATTATAGACAAATGAAAAAAATTACCATCAAAGATAAGTTTCTTATCCTTGTCAATGATGAATTATTAGATGAATTGCATGGAGAAAAATTCTTTACTAAGTTGGATCTTTGTGTGGGATATCATCAAATCATAATGAAACATGAAGACATTCCTAGAGCATATTTTAGAACACATGAAGGTCATTATGAGTTTTTTGTTATGCCATTTGGACTTGTTAGGACCCTATAATAGGGAAATCAGTATTCTAACTAATATCTATCTATTTTAGGCATAATGCAGATTGCTCATAACGCTATTTCTCATGACGCATAGTGAAGGAGATAGAAAGCACTCGACTTTGATCAAGCATAAGCCAAGTACCTTGCACGCGAACTTCAAAGCAAGTTAAAATTCTAGTGCATTGTAGTCAAGCAATTATGAATAGTTGGTTAGTATGGAAAAAAATGATATATGGCAAAGTCTTTTTTTTTTTTAACCTAAACTTTGGATTTATTAGTCTAATTTGGCCTTTTAAAGTCAAAATTGATTCTCGGCCTTATCACAGGTTTTGGTTTGGTTTTATTAAAATTTTGATAAAATGATATTGGCCCAAGGCGAATCTCAACACCAAGAGATATTATTCATAACTTGAGCCACGCACCTCCAGTCATCAACCACAACACAAGATCAAATACACAATACACAAACCCAGCGCAAAAGCCCCAAGTTCCAATGCATAGTCTTGGGCTCACTACATCGACCATATGATAAAAGGTTTGTGTATATAAAGGGTAAGTGATATGGTTTCTTCCTCCATGTGGCATAAGTCCCATAGAGGTAAAAAATATAAAACCCAGATTGCCAAATGCCAGGGTAACTCGCAGGTATCAATTTTATCAAAAATCTCATTAAAAAGGTGGCCCGAAAGCCAAGCTCCAATGCTCTAGCTCCATGCACCTGAAACCACAATGCACGAGTCAAAGAATCACTTGAAATATTAGTGTAGGAAATATTATAAAATAGAGAGTTTGAATCTGAAATTGGCATGTTCAATAGCTTATTTGATGTGTATAAGTTCATCTCTGATCTAAATTTCTATGTCACCGGTGGTGATGACAAGAATGAGCTTATTTTTTCTATAGTTCTTTGAGGCTTCCTTGATGCACTTGAATGTTCCTACTATACAGGTTAATTTTGACTTCAGTTCAGAAGTAGATATGGTGCATAAGTTTCGAGTTAGAATTTTCTTGCAGCCTATTACAACAACACTTTTGCAAATTCAACATAGAAGGGAGACCATAGGGTTTTCTTAGCTATAGAAGCCATATTCGGATAGATACTAACAACAATCATTGTGGTATGTTTTATTTGTTTTCGATGATACATTTGGGTTTGAAAGATATTTGGATCACCCTCCAGATGTTCCGATGTGCTTTGTGTATCAGACTAAGAGGTATGTCGATTGCAGAGGCATGTCTTTCAAAAATTTCATGAAGGTTTGGTTTGTTTTAAGATGATACCTCACTCCAATAAGTAAATGGACCTCACAAAGTACTAGACACTAGAAGAAACATAGATGTCTTGTGTATGGAGACATATAGTTGCAATTATAGACAAAAATTCTCCGGAGGCAGGGGCACAAGCAATACATTGGGGTTGATAGAGACTTCCATTCTAAAGGTGTGCTAAGGATTGTTTATAAAATAGGGATAATTTCTTATCATTCAACTAATTGCGCCAATGAGCTATATCATGGACTTTTTTTCTTAAAATTCTTTACCAATGTATTTGCACAGAAATATCATCTAGCAAGAAGAGAGGGCCAAAGCCCATTTTGGCAGAAAACTTTAAAATATTTGTTCAACATGCATGAGGCTCTAAGGATAGCCTACCTAGTTTTGACTCGGCCCCCCAACAAGTGTGGAGATTTCAACCAATTTTTTTTTAGATCGAAGGGTCACATTTTGAGCACTGATGCCCTCAAAGGTGTTATAGTTAGTGACATCAAAGTGCAAGTTTGTATTTTTGCTTCTGACCTATCTTAATGACTAGAAACTGTTACAAGAGAAACTATAATTACCTCACTATTTTTCAATAGTTTGAGGGATTTGCAGATGAAAATAGGACTTCTATTGAAGCTATATATTTTTTAAATTGGCAATGGATAAGAATCAAGCAAGAAGAGGGCTCAACACTTAGAGAGAGGAAACTATGACAGTATGGACAATGTGTCAAACATTAGTCTTTCATCTTTATGAGGGATCAATGTTTTCTGAAATGGATAATACTGACCTAGTTGGCCATACTCCTTTATCAGTCAAAGAAAAGTTCTACAAGTGTTGGCAATTAATGACAATGCACTTCTAGTTTGAAGGGATTTGAGATCCAAAATTGTAGGGATCTTATCAATTTTTCCAGGCAGAAGAGTGATAGACAAAGAATCGGCTGGAAATTGGTTATACGAGGTGGATATTTTTGAGGTCAAGCACAACTCGATAAGATCTTTCATCCAGAAGGAGCATCCAAGTAGTGTCTTTGACAGTTAAGAGATTATGAAGATTCCTTTTTCAAAGAAAATTTGTCCATCTTTACAATTATCCGATGGGTTTGATAAGAAGTTGGTAGGGGATTATTCATCAAAGATAAGCCCCATATTACAGGGAAAATACAGGATCAATTCATTTCTTTTAAATTGGAGAAGAGAACACTTGGCATAAATTGATTGTTAGTCAAAGGTTAATCCAACACTCAATGGAAAATTCAAGGATAGGAACAGGGTATAGTTGGCAATCAAGGCACCAATCTAGCCAGAGCATTTGAGGTAGATCCAAAAATGTAATGCACTTGGGCCACCTCTCAAATAGTCAAAGGGACAAGCGGCCATTAGTTCCATAATTCAAGGGATAAGCATCAACAACCTTCCAAAAAATTCGTGACAACCAAGCAACAATTTCCAAATTTAATTTTCTTTTAATTTACTGTTAGAATCTGTTTTGTTTATTTTAAGAGACAATTTACATGTGTCAATCATTGTAACTGTTTTCTATTTTTAGAAAGCAGAGATAGGACTTGAGTTTTGGAGACTAAGAGTATCTTTACCTATTTAGGAGAGTAAAAAAGAAAAAAGGGGGTTCGACCTGGAGGGACCAGATGGGAAGATAATCTAGAAACATTACTTTCTATTTTGTAAAGATGATCAGCAGGTTGAAGTGACTTTGAATGAATATTAAGATACTGGATTTCCAGATTCTTGTGTCATGATTCGATGGTGAAGTTCTCTGATGTAAACTATCATTTTCTTGTTTTTCTAATATTGTTTTCTTCCATCATTGTTTATAAGAAAATTATACTCAAGATTTGTCTTGTACACCCTGATTTGGCTTAAAGCAATGTTTATATTTTCTTCTGCAAATTGAATGTAGAATTCATATGAACACTGCTCTGCATTTGAGATGATTCTTAAACCTTTCTTATTTTCCATCTTACAAAATATTAAGATCCACTGTCATGGTTGCCTTGCCTGGTTACAAATGTTCTTATTTATTCATTCATTCAATCAGTTTTAACCTGTTGACTCCATTCTGCCCAATGGCCTTTTTATCTGTTGTCTTAACCAAAACTCAAAAGAACAAACCTTGTACTTCAAAGCTAGCCTAATATCTCCTTCAAACAAAGTTATATCAGACAGAGAGATCCCTCTCTGAGTCTTGGAGGGCTAGATCCAGACTCGAAGTGGTTTTGATGTTACCTCTAGGACTGCCTCCTCAGCCTTGGGCAAATTACAGAGTGATAACCGGACTTACTAAGACACCTTCAACACTTCAATATTGATGAATTCTATTTTCAAGACCTTCCTTAGAAAATTTGTGTTAGTATTTTTTGATGACATACTAATCTACGACAAATCTTGGGAAGAGCATGCACAACATGTTGATAGAGTATTACAACTATTGAAAGAGAAAAAAAATTATGCAAATCCTTCCAAGTGTTCCTTTGGGGTTCAATAAGTGGAATATTAGGGTCATATTGTGTCTCATGAAGGTGTAAAACAAGAGCCTAACAAAATTAAAGCTATGAGGGAATGGCCAATTCCAAAAACCTTGAAGAAACTTAGAGGATTCTTAGGATTGATAGGCTATTACCACAAGTTTGTCAAGAACTTGGTCAAATAGCAAAACCTCTAACAACATTATTAAAGAAGGAATCATTTTATTGGACCGAAGAATAAACCAAAGGTTTTGAAAAACTTAAGGAGACTATGTGTACAAATCCCATATTTTCCACACCATACTTTACAAAAAAAATGTTCTGGAGTGTGATGCCTCAAGCCATGGAATTGGTGCAGTTTTAATGCAAGAAGGAGGGACTCTTTCCTTTGAAAGAAACCAAATTCAAGGAAAAAACTTAGTTAAACCCATTTATAAAAAATGAATGTTGGCCATACTACAGGCTATTTAGAAAATGGCTCCCTTACCTAATAGGAAGGCACTTGAAAGTAAAAAACATTTATGATAGTTTTAAGTACTTCTTGGAGAAAAAATTATCTTCAGAAGAGAAACAAAAATGGGTTACAAAGAAATTGGGTTATGACTTTGAAATTATCTACAAAAAATGAAAACATAATGTTGTGGAAGATTCCGTTTTGAGGAAATAAGAAGAAGAAAAAGGTTCATTATGAGTTATTTCTATTCCACAATCTGATTGGGTGGAAGAAGCAAGGACAAAATGGAAGAAATATCAAGAGGTATGCAAGATCATTCAACAACTACATGAAGAACCCAATTTAGTAGATAATTTTGTATGGAATAATGATTTTCTATGGTATCATGATCACCTATATTTATGTAATAATTCCCAACTCAAAAAGAAGGTCCTTCTGGAATTGCACACTTCTCCTATAGGAGGACATTCAGGATTCTTGAAAACATACCACATGATCAAGCAGGATTTTTTTTGGGAAGGTCTTAAAACTTATGTTCAAAAGTTTGTCTCTGAATGTTTAGTCTTACAACAGAACAAGGGAGAAACAATCAAGACACTAGGTCTCCTACAAACATTAGCTATACCAATTCAACGTTGGGAAGAAGTTTCAATGGATTTTATTACAGGTTTACCCAAAGCCGAAGGAAATAATGTCATCATGGTAATAGTGGATCGACTAACAAAGTATGCCCACTTTTTCTCTCTTTATCATCCTTTTAAAGAAATCACAATAGACACATCATTCATGGAAACTATACAAAAGATACATGGAGTCCCAAAGATTATTGTAAGTGACAGAGATCTAATTTTCATTGGAAATTTTTGGACTAAATCATTTTCTTGTTTGGGTAATCAATTGGCTCACAACTCATATTACCACCCTCAATCCGATGGGTAAAATGAGATTGTGAATAAATGTCTAGAGGGATATCTTCATTGTTTTTCATCCGATAAACAAACACAATGGGTCAAATGGTTTCCTTTGGAAGAATGATGGTACAACACATCCTTCCATGCTTCATAAAAAACGTCCCCATTTCTGGCACTTTATGGATATCATCCTCCATCCATTACATCACCCTTGAAAGGGAATACAAAGGTTCAAGAAGTGGAGGAACACATAGGGAACCAATAAGAGGTTCTCAAACTATTGAAGGACAACTTGGTTATGACACAAAATAAGATGAAACAACAAGCATATCATCATAATAGTGAAAGGGAATTTGAGGTGGGGGATTGGGTATTTTTGAGGCTACAACTATATAAATAGATGACCCTCAAGCAAAAAAATAAGGACACTAAATTAGCACCTAAATATTATGGCCCCTATAAAGTGTTGCAAAAGATTGGAAGTATGGATTACAAATTGGAGTTGCCTCCATCTTCACGTGTACATCCAGTATTCCATGTTTCTTGCTTAAATAAGGTAATTGACATCAAGATCCTAGTCCAGAATATTTTACCAGATATTGATGAATAAGGAAAAATCATATTAGAACCAAAAACAGTCCTTGAAACAATAATTAAACATCTGAGAAATCGAGAAATCATGAAGTACCTCATCAAATGGAAGAACCTACCAGTGGAAGAGGCAACACAGGAAGATGAGGTCTTCATGTAGAAACACCCACAATTAGTCGAGTGTTGAGGACAATACTTGTTTTAAGGGGAGGGGCATGTTAATCCCTAGACAAAGCTCCATACAAATCCCATGTTATGTATAAAACCCCTTATTAATCCACTTATTAAATTATTACATTCCTTATGTTATATTTGTATGTAGGCTCTAAACCCCTTCATCGCACCCTTTCATTATAATTGTATCCTTTGTCTCATATATATATATATATATATATATATATATATATATATAGCAAGGAGAGGTAGTCTTAATATCTTCTTATCTCATCTCATATTGTATTTTGAATTATATATATTGAAAAAGAAGGTTTCCCCCTTGAAATGGACTATAATTCATTGACTTTTTATCATTTTTAAGGCTTTGGGTCTTAACATTATGAAAGGAATCACTCCATAAGCCATGCTTGTTTCAATACAATCTCCAACATATCTCAATACAATGATACCCATGTGCATATATACTCTCTTATGAGTATTCCTAGGGTATGTTATGGTCCTACCCTAGTCTCCCCACCTTGGTGTATTTAGGATTTAGTCAAATAATGTAAGAGACCATGTTCTTTGATTAAGGATTTAATTATATAGTGGAAAGTTACTTAATGTGAAATGGCTGTCCTTATTAAGTAAAGGCCTACTAGGTCGTTGATACTCATTAATGATGGTACCAAAAGTAGTCAGTGTTTTTATATTAAGAAACTATTTATAGAGCTATAATACTATGTAATGTTTTGTCAAGAACTGGTTATTGTATTGGATATATTATGTAGGTTTCTTCTCTTTGTCTCTTGTATTTTATTTTTCATACTTATATTGATCTAAAATTGAAGAAGACTTGAAATCTTGAAATTATTTGCAAGTAAATTTTATGTGTTAAAAGCAAATGGATCAACTTTGCGACACATTAATTAAAGGATTGCTCATTCAAGATACAAAAAAATAGTAGCATAATCAATGAACATAAGCACATAAACACAACAATTGATAAAGGAGTTCACCCCTCTCTTGGGCTACATCTCCTGGTCCATCTTCCAATGGATCATTATTATTAATTGTTTAAAGTGCTCAAAAACATGCCTTACAATGCTCAAACTGACCAACAGACTGCTCCAATGGCTTCAGAGCATCCGAAAACCACTAGCTGGGCTTTTTCGGCACCTCAATCCGTCAAAAAACAAAGAAGTTAGGCCTCCTGGAAGTCCCCCCTTCAAGCTTGCTGTCTTTGCATCTACAAAACGCACCCTTGCCTCATGAACCTAGCAAACACGCAATTTAAAGTGTGAAAACCCAGCACCAGGTGCAACCGTGCCAACGGTGCGAACTGTAGGACGGTTATGGGCGTGCCAACCCCTAACCGCCTAACACCCAGGCACGTGAGGGTCATATGACCGCGCTCTATAAGAAAAAGGGCTAAACTGTTGAAACCGTTCCATCTTCCCCCTTTGCGCTTCCGTTTTGGTCACATGCAACACCATAAAACCGCGGGCTTTACACATTTGAAAACATAAATCCCGTGCGCCCATTTCACGGAGGGTAGAGTCATATGCATTGGAAATGTGACTGGGGGTTGGATCCGTTGTAACACAACTCCCACATAAACAATGGTCATATGTATTTACAACATAAACCATGGGTCGGGGCTAAGCACTGACCCGACCACCCGCCGTTTAAAACAATATTCAAATTCAAATATATATGAAACCATATGGTTAATAAGAACCAATGTATGGCGCGCTGGTAGGGCAGCCATTGTTAAAGCTTTACACCGGTGGGGAAGTCCGAGATTCAACCCCCACGGACTCCATAAAATTTTAATAAACAAACTAACAACCAATACCGGGGTGCCACGTGGCACCCAATCACTTTTCCAAACGATGCCACGTGTTAGAATACCATTCGCCCTCAGATACTAACCAAACACTGCCATGTCATCACATGCCACATTAGCGTACATTCGTACAACCTTGCCACGTCATCTTGTACGGACTGTATGGACTGTACAGTTAACATCCTTTTTTTTGCCTGTTTTCCATTCCAAACAGATTGCGATATCTCTCGCTCCCAATGTCCATTTGAGACGAAACAAGTTGCGTTGGGTTTGCAACGATGAGGTCTACGCTCTCATTTGGTTTGAAGCGATTCTGAGCACTTTGAATTTTTGAGCAAAATTTGATCCCCTGATCACACCTCCCCACTGGGAAGCTTTTGGACCTCCAAAAGACTATTTTCAGTCTATGTGAAGATGAGGGTATAATTCCGTCACCCTTCCAACCTCAATCCACTTGGCTTTGCTTGGATTGGTTCCTTGAAGACCAACTCGAAGATACTCCACATTTCCTCGTTTTGAAGTTCGCATTTTCCTGTCAAGGATGGTGTCTTCATGCAGTTCTGTAAGATACTCTGGGGAAAAATCATCTATAGAAGGAATCTGAACATGCTCTCCTTGATCATCAATCAATGGAGGCTCATACAATTTCAAATTCTCAACATTAACAACTCCATACATCTGCATATAAGGAGGAAAATCTTCTCCTTTAAGCCTCTCCTTACTGATGTAAAGCCAAACTTCATCTCCAACTTGGAAACTGCGATCAACACGATGCTTTTCATGTATCATCTTGTACTTGCCCTAACTCTTTTCCAACTTATCTTGCACCACTTGATGTATCGACTGAATTTGTTCAATGAACTTTTATGCCTTATCAATGTCATATTGACCATCGACAACAATATCCTTCCCAAAGATAAAATCTAAAGGAGACTTGGGAAAATGGCCAAAACATGCTTCAAATGGCGACATTTGAGTCGAAGAGTGCTTAGCTCGATTGTACACATGCTGAATGTAGTGTAAATGCTCATCCCAAAGTTTAGGATGCTTGCTGCAATAAGAACAAAGAAGATGCACCACTATTCGATTTACCACCTCTATCTGACCATCTGTTTGTGGATGAAAAGCTATGCTCTTTTTAAGTTTGGTGTCCATGAGTGCCCATAAACTCGACCAAAAACTTCCACAAATCGAGAATCCCGATCAGAAATAATGGACTTAGGCAATCCAAAATGCACCCAAACATTTTGAAAGAACATCTGTGTCGTTTGTTCTGCTGTAACCTGCTTAGTACAAGGCATCAAAATACACATTTTGCTAAATCGATCAACCATAACATAAATATAATCATGATTTCATCTCAACATAGGTAAACCACCTACAAAATCCATGGAAATAATTTCCCAAGGGTGAGAAGGAACTGGAAGTGGAGTATACAAACCCAACTTTCGATTGCTAGGTTTACTTGTGGCACACAATGAACATCCTCGAACATATCTTGAAACACTTTCATTCATTTTAGGCCAGTAGCAGTACCTTTGCAAATTAGCCACTGTCTTGCCTACACCAAAATGACCAACAATAAGAGAAGAATGTGCTTCTCTTATAATGTTGATTCTTTCCCCCTGTGGAATACACAACTTGCCAAGATGATACAAGAGATTATTATGCACATGATAATCTAATTCTTCAACATGGTTAGAGTGGCACAAAGTTTCATACACTTCTTTAAAGTAAGTATCTAAAGCATATTGCTCCACATAACTTTCATGCATTATAGGACTATGCTTAAGAATAACTGAAGAACTAATAATAGGCCTTGAAAGCATATCAATGACTTTGTTAAAAATGCCCTTCTTATACCTGATAACCAAGTGAAACTGTTGAAGAAAACCCATCCATCTGAAGTGCCTAGCTTGCTGTAGCTTTTTCTATGGTTGTAAGTATTGCAGTGGTTGGTGATCGGTGTGAATAATGGTTTCTTTCCCCAACAAATAATGTTTCCATTTTTTTACACTTTGAACCAATGCATACAATTCCTTATCATAAGTAGGATAATTAATCACGACACCATTAAACGTCTCAGAATGAAAACAAATGGGCTTACCATACTGTAGAAAAACTGTTCCCATTGCATAATTACTTGCATCTATCTGGATTTCAAAAGGTTGTCTTAAATTTGGAAGTGCAAGAACTGGCACTGAACTAATCTTTTCTTTCAAAGTATCAAAAGTCTGTTGTTGCTTGCCTCCCCATTGGAAAACTTTCTTGACACTTGTCACAACATGTAATGGAGCTGCAATGGAAGAAAAGTTAGCAATAAACTTCCTCCAATATTGGGCTTCTCCCAAAAAACTTCTTACCTTTGTCACATTGCTGGGCCTGGACCATTCCAAAATGACTTTGACCTTGGAGGGATCAATTTTTAATTCGCCTCCACCAACAATATGCCCTAAGTAAATAAGTGAAGTTTTGCCAAATTCACATTTGGACAACTTCAAAAACAACTATTCTTTTCTCAAAACATCCAAAACTTCTTTCACATGTTCAACATGATCTTCACGAGATTTGCTAAAGATCAAAATATCATCTAAGTATACAATAACACAATCATCCAGAAAAGGCCTTAAGACATCATTCATAACTCTCATGAAAGTAGTAGGTGCATTGCAAAGTCCAAAAGGCATTACCATCCATTCAAACAAACCTTTCTTAGTTTTAAAAGTTTTCTTCCATGTGTCTCCCTCAGCAATCCAGATCTGATGATATCCGCTTCTCAAATCTAACTTAGTGAAATATTTGGCATCTTTTAATTGATCAAGAAAATCATCAATTCTAGGAAGAGGATAGCGATTCTTAACTATAATTTTGTTCAAAGCCCTGAAATCAACACACATACACCATGTACCATCTTTCTTTGGAACTAACACAATTGGAGATCCACATGGCGATGAACTTGGTACAATAACCCCTTTGTTGAGAAACTCTTGAATTTGTTTTTTAATCTCAGCATTTTCCATAACTAACATTCTATACATACCAATGTTTGGAAGAGGACAATCTTGCTGCAATTGAATTTCATGTTGGACTCCTCTTTTAGGAGGTAATCCCTTAGGTTCTTTAAACATTTCATCATACTGATTAACAACTTCAAATAGATCAGATTTTAACTTTGTATCACAACCTTGAAATGCTTCGTTTTCAATATCATCTTTAGGTTTGATCATTAAGAGAACAAAATTCTTACTAGCATTAACTATTCTCTTCATTTGTCCCACATTTATAAGTGATAAATTCATCTTCTTTGTGTGGGCTCTAACAATGTACTCAACCCCATCTTTAAACAAATGATACTTATTCTCATGACGATGAAAAATAGCTTTCCTATTGTACAAATACGGGCTTCCCAACACAATACCACAGATATCCAACAGAATAACATCAAGCTCTACCTCATCAACGAAATTTGCAGTGATAGCAAACCTAAGTTTACACCTTCTTGTTACTTGTAACTTATCATTATCACATATCCAACCAAGAGGGTATGGATTAGGATGTGGAATTGTTTCCAACTTAAGTTTCTTAACAGTTTCTTCAGAAATAAGGTTTGCTTGAGATCCAGTATCAAATAGAGTATCTATCTTAGTATGCTTTGAAACAACCCTTATGTGAAAAAGTTCAATTCTTGCTTTTTCTTGTTGAGTTACATTGACATTATTGTTACTTGAAGAACTAGTGCTTGCAATAGAACCATTACCTTGATAACCCATGGATGTGATCTTCATTTCATCACCCGAATCCAAACCTAAATCATGTTGAACAGTTGCAGCAGTCTTTGACTTCCCTTTGTTGTTGTTGCCAAACTTTTTGGGTCTTCTTTCAGGACGAAGTTTCCAACAATGGTCTTCATCATGGCCATCTTTTGAACAATGCTTACATGTGAATTTTTCTCCCTCTTTCTTAACAGCAACATTCTTTCTGCCATTTCCCTTGAACTTCTTCTTTCCTTTATCTCCATGGCTGAAAGTCTTCTTGTTACCCTCATGAGTGTCGTTCCTTCCTCTTGCTTCCAAATGAGTAGCCTGCACACAAACTTCAACTAGATTTGAAGGATTAAACATGAGTATAGTATGTCTCAAATAACTATGTAAAGCTCCAATGTATTTGAGCAAAGTTTCTTGAGAAGACAAATCTACTCCCAAAACCAAAGCTCTTCTCCTAAACTCTTGAGTAAAGCTTTGCACACTCTATCCTTTAGCTTGTCTAAAATTTTTCCATTCCATAGTATCCTTTTACTTATATGTCAATGGATAAAATTGTTTTTTAATTGCAACAATGAAATCATTCCAAGAAATCAAAATTTTACCATGCTTTTTGATGTCCTCCTAAGTCTTGGATTCCCACCAAATAAGTGCTACACTATCCAATCTTAACGAAGAAAGCTGAATTTTGGTTTCATCATCTTGAATTTTTTGTATTCTACAATATACCTCAATTTGACGTATCCAATTATCTAACTTCTCAGCATTAACTTCTCCATTGTATATTGGCAATTCAAATTTTATATCAAGATTTAATGAAGGAATTTGCGAAGGTGTTTTACCATGTCCCTTTGGAGAATTTGGAAGAGGTCTTGACCTGGTAGAAGAAGAAGAAGGAGAAGATGGAGGAGAGGGTGGTGGAGAAGCACCATTCCCTCCATTTCTATTTGGAGTTTTGTCACCACTGCTTCCCTTATGCCTGGAAGGGTTGGAGCCTTCACCTTGCAACAATATGTTCCTTTCCATCAAGATCTTCATCATCTCTCTCATCTCCATGACAGCCTTTCTGAGATCTTCATCTTCTGCAGGAACACGTTCATGAATTTCTTCATGAGCCTTACTTGGTGAATGCCTCCTTGAAACTTGCGGTGATGGTATATGCTTCCTCCTTGAAGGATGATGTTAAGCCCTAATATTGGCTCATTACCCCTTAATTGGGGCATATTAGATTAGTAATGTTATTTTATTTATGTCATCTTTAGGCCATTAGTTTTAATTTAGATTAGTAATGTTATTTTATTTATGTCGGCTTTAGGCCATTAGTTGTAATTATACCTCCTAGTCTCCTATATATACCAAGGAGACATTTTCATTTTGAATCATCTTGTACTTGAACATTTAAGTGGGGTAAAAGGAGGTTTCCCCCTTGAAGAGGCTTATTATATGAAATTATCTCTTTTTCAAGGCATTGAGTACTTTTTATGAGGTTTTCCTATGCTATATTGATATTTGGTTCCTAACATTTGGTATCAGAGCTCAAGGTCTTGGGGTTTCGCTGCTACATCTGAGACACCGTGGAATTTTCACTATAACTTTTTTTATAGAACATTTCAGAAGGAACGGCTTGGAGGACATTTAGAATACGGATCAAGGTACGTTGGGTTCAAAATTCAGCTCCTGAGGCCTTATACTTTCGGAGATACATCCTGTACAAGATAGGGTTCTTGAATCATCCTGAAATGAGTCACTGTGGCATTTTCTCTATAAAACATTTTTTGTAATGTTTCAGACCCTAAAATATAGAGGCCATTTATAGAAATTAGTACTGTATCATTGGTAAAAATTTCAGCTTCTGGGTCATCATAAATTTGTAGATAAACCCGGTGCAAGATAGGGTATCTGACTAGTCCTATTGACTAGTATCAAGAAGGTGTTCCAGGTAAAACAATCATAACTTCTTCTTAGAGTATCCAAATTGAGTGGGACTAGTTGCATTGGATCTTGGACAGTCTGTAGTATTTTGTATGTGAGTTTCAGAATTTTATATCAATTATTTTGTGCGGATCATGCTATACAAGTGAGACCTCCTGGAAATGAAAAAACTCGACAAGTTGTGGGGAAGTTACCATAAATTCCACTTGGCACATCCAATTTTGATCAGACCTGTGGCATTGCAGAGAATAAATATCAGAGAACTACATAAAAGAAAGTTTCATACCCAAAAGGGTCGAAACTTGGGAGATACTACAAAAGAAATATTGTCTAGCAGAACCACCTCAAAATCAAGGTTCAAAAGTGACACTTGGCCAACATGCCACCCAAAAAGGGAACTTCTACACCAACTAAGCCTCCAGAAAATCCTACTTGGACTCTTGATGAAGGTGAAGAAATGAGTAGGGACATAAATGATTTACAAAAGAAGATA
>JASDQU010100881.1:320370-343504 GCA_032191745.1 Picea mariana
TAAGACAATAAAACCCCAAGCCAACTAAACAAGGGTAAGGAGGGTTTGCAAGGTGGAATTACTCATTCCTTTAAATCACATTGTGTACCTATTACTTTATCATCATTGCATATGGGACTTATCCCTCTTGTGGTTATGTCCTTCTTTAAGGAAGGTCATGTACCATCAAGTACTTGATTTAGAATCAAGTATCCCCAGGACTTTTCCTGAGGTCTTATACACCAAGGTCAGAGACCAAGGATCAACCCATGCCCCAGGCATGGGCACCCTGGACCCAGTCCAGGGGCCCTAGACATATCTAGGGTCTTTAACATCTTAGTCTCAGACCAAGAAACCCAATGCCCCAGGCATGGGTACCCTGGACCATGTCCAGGGGCCCTAGATATATCTAGGGGCTTTTATCTGCTTGGTCCCAGACCAAGAACCCATGCCCCAGGCATGGGTACCCTAGACCCAGTCCAGGGGCCCTAGACATATCTAGGGACTTCAAATGCTTGGTCCCAGACCAAGAAACCCATGCCCCAGGCATGGGTACCTTGGACCCAGTCCAGGGGCCCTAGACATATCTAGGGTCTTCAAATGCTTGGTCCCAGACCAATAAACCCATGCCCCAGGCATGGGTACCCTGGACCTAGTCCAAGGGCCCTAGACATATCTAGGGTATTCAAAAATGCTTGGTCCCAGACCAAGGAACCCATGCCCCAGGCATGGGTACCCTGGACCCTGTCCAGGGGCCCTAGACATATCTAGGGACTTGGCCATCCTCCAAAAGAATGGATCTCGCTGCTGCATATAAATTTAACAGTCCCAAACACATAAAAACCATTATTTCTAAGTTACCAAGCATCCTTAGCCTACAACCCTAAGGAGTTTCTTGGAGTGATAACAGGTTGTATATAATTATGTAAACCCATTTGCATCCGATGGGTTTAACACTTGTAGGACAATCAACAAGTTTCCAAGTGTTGTTATCAATGACTGCTTGATATTCCTCAACCATAGCCTATTTCCATTCTTTATGTTTGACTGTTTCTTTGTAGGTGGAAGGCTCAGTAAAATCATTTTCTACTAAGGAAAAATTCCCTTCATTGTTGTGTGATCTCCTTGTTCCCATTTTATTTTTCTCATCAGGCCTTACATCTTTCAAAAGTTGAACTGCCCATTTTGGTAGTTGATGTTCACTGGTTTGGGGATCTGAATTACCATTATTGTATATTGGATTAATGTAAACTAATGTTCGT
The DNA here is from genome assembly GCA_032191745.1 of Picea mariana. Lineage (NCBI taxonomy): Eukaryota > Viridiplantae > Streptophyta > Pinopsida > Pinales > Pinaceae > Picea > Picea mariana. The sequence goes on from JASDQU010100881.1 coordinate 321,612, forward strand.
CGATCAGTTGAAGATTTTGGAGGTGGAGAATCATTGTCAGATGAATTGTCGCTATTAGGAGATTCAGATGAACTGTTGGAAGAACCAGATGATGTTTTCGAAGTAACTGGACTGGATAAAACATCGTCCGATGAAGGAAAATCAAGTTCATACCAATTATGTGAATTTCGCTGACTTTGAACTTGTCCTTTTCTTTAATTTCCTTTAGTTTCTAACTTTTGAAGAAGACTTTCTATTTCTTCAGCACTTTTACTTTCAGTTTCATCAAAAATGACATCCCTGCTCACAATAAATTTTCCATTGGAAAAAAGTCGATATCCTTTCTTCTCATCAAAATACCCAATCATTGTGCATTTCAAGCTTCTTGAGTCAAGCTTAGTTCACTTTTCTTTCGTAACTAAGGCATAACATACTGATCAAAAAACTCTAAGATGTTTAACGAGGTTTGAAACCAAACCATGCTTCATAAGGTGTGATTCCATCCAAAGAAGCAGTTGGAGATCTGTTCCTTAAGTAGATAGTTGTATGAATAGCTTCGACCCAATATGTAGAACTTAACCTTTTAAGACTCAACATAGATCTTGCCATTCCTAACAAAGTGCGATTCATTCATTCTGTGACTCCATTTTGCTGAGGAGTGTAGAAATTAGTAAGATGTCTTTTGATCCCATTGTCTGAGAAATAAGTGTTGAATTCATTAGAAGTGAATTCTCCACCATTACCTGTCCTGAGTGTACCTATCTTTTCTTTAACTTCATTTTCAACAAGTTGTCAAAAAATCTTAAATTTTTCAAATACTTCTGACTTTTGCTTCAAGAAGTAAACCCAAGTTAGTCTACTGAAATCATCAACAAAGAGTAAAAAATATTTGCAACCACCGAAAGAAGTTTCTAGGGGTCCAAAAACATCGCTGTGAACTAGTTGCAACCATCGATTTGCATGCCATGAACTTGTTGAAAAACTTTCTCGACTCTGTTTTCCATAAATGCATGCTTTACATTTTGAAGTGTCCTTTTTGAAAGTGGGAAGTCCCTTAACCATCCCTTGTTTTTGCAGTTGAGACAGACTATCAAAATTGAGATGTCCATATCTCACATGCCACAATCTGATAGGGGAGATACCTGTACTTACTGATCCTGCAAAGTCTGAATGTCTTGGAATAACTGTTCCTTTCATCCTTAATAGTTTTCCGTCTTCATATCTTGTCATCACTGTTTTCATATTTTGTTTGAATGAATTTATTTTCACCAAGCCATCTTCCATAATTACCTGATGTCCTTCTTGTTGAATTGTGACTAAAGACAACAAATTCTTTTTGAAAGTGGGTACATACCATACATTTGAAATTAGTCATTCTCCAATATCAGGTAAATAAACTTTAACAAATCCTCTTCCATAAGGAGTATGTTTAGTATTATCTACAAGAAAAACATAATTAAGATGGCATTGTTGAAAATTCCAAAAGAAGTCACGTCTGAAAGTCATGTGTTGAGATGCTCTTGAATCTAAAATCCAAGCATCTTCATAATCAATTTGAAAATCAGTGGAAATCTGTAATGTTGAAGATGAGTTAAACACATATTCTGAATCATCATCCTGTCGATCATTTGCAAATTGAGCTATGTTTTGATGAAACTTGGTGATTTTATCAATGGAAGTGCGGCAATATTCTGCATAATGACCAACTTTGTTACACCTTCTGCAAACAATTTGACTGAAGTCTCTCCCTCTGCCGAAATTCTGTCCTCTTCCCCTGTTTTTATTTCTAGATGGAGTCTTCCCTCTGCCTTGACTGTTCCCTTGGAAAGAGCCTCTTGCATGAAAATATCCTCTGCCATGATTGTTGCCTCTGCCTTGAAAATATCCTCTTCCTTGATTGTTGCCTTTGCCTTGACTATTGCCTCTGCTTTGAAAATTGGTATCTCTATGTTGACCTCGTCCACGACCTTGTACAAAATTTCCTCTTCCTCTGCTGCTATAACTGTCACTGGAAGTCTTACTTGTGCTTGCTTCTGTGAAAAAAACATCTTCGCCAACTTGTTTTTTCTTTCCAAAAGTTTTATTGTGTTGTGATAATAGTTCACTTAGTTCATCAAATGTAAGATTGTCTAACTTGCCAGTGACTTGTAAAGTCTCCAAAAAATGTGTATAGGAAGAAGGCAATCCAACTATTAAGATTGTAGTCATAAAACTATCATCTATTGCTTGAAAACCCGCATTTAGTATTTCCTGCTTAATGTTATTAAGTCTAGAAATATATTCATGGACATCACCACCTTCAATCAATTTTTGTTGAAGCAACTTTAATTGAAGATCAACTTTCTTGGATTCAGGCTGAGTATCAAATAAATCTTTAAAAACTTTCAAGGCAGACCACGCATCAATCATATTTTCAATATGAACATACATCTCATCATTGACTGAAGATTTAATAAGTGCTAATGCTTTGACATTTTTAACTTCCCATTTCGCTGCATCTGTCGGCTTAGTGGGATTAGTATCTTCATTACAGATATCATGCCAAAGTTCATTGTAAATGAGAGTGCTTTCAATGAGTCATTTCCATGTTTTATATGATTTTGTGCCTTCAAGTTTATCTGAGTCGGAGAATAAATTAATTAATTTCGACATTGTAGTTTGATGAATTTACGCACCAGAAATAATCACGCCAAGAAATATGAAGATGAACAACACACCAGACGCATCACACCAAAGACGATCTATCGGGGCTTGGCCTTGACCCTCGTATAGTCGTTGAAACAAGGAAAAAAAAAGACTGAGCTTTGTACTTGGCTCTAGTCAAATTTCAAGGAACTTTCAAAATTTTACACTTTTACAAAATTCAGGCAATCTTTCCCCCCCTCAAAGTAAAAAAAAAACTTTGAGTTACAAAAAAAATCACTTGATATGGTTTGTATCCTTTGATATACCTACAATTAAACCTTTGTCTACAAAGGCTTTTGATGCCTGAAAGAGATAATGTTACTTCACTTATTGTCTTTGAAAAGATCACTTTAAGTGTTCCTGTCAACATCTGTCATGCACATCAAGATATGGCATAAATAATGGCAATTGTTGTTGCTAGAGAGACTCCTTCTGTTGAAGCTGACAATGACCGATCCAATTGTATTTGCACTATAATGACAATAATGACAGAAGTATAACAATAGATTATAAAAGGATCCGATCCTCTTTTCTACTTTCCACGCGTACAGTCCCTCCAACAGTTAATTTCCTCGCGTAGGTTAATTTCCACGCGTAGGTTACAGTCTCTCTACGCGTAGGTTAAATCAGTTCCTTTTGAGCAGCTTGCATCTCGCATACAGTCGACTTCCACATTACAGGCCATGAAGGCACGTCTAGCTCGCATTGAGAGTCTATTTCATGGTCAAGCATTAAATCTGGGGGAATTGTTACTGTGTAAATCGACATAAATCTTTTCCAGCCACAAGGAACGTAGGCCGAGATTCGATCCAAGGACCTCTAGTGATTCACGCGCACCCAGAATATAAAAGTGATAATAATTTATTCGCCAGTGATGGAAAGATCATGAAGCAATGGTGAGGTAGGTTATAGTCGGGTAGGTCACGCAGCAGAGAAGTTTCACGCACTAGCAACGGATTTCATTCACAATGGCGGATAAATGTACAGTTCGCTCCAGTCCACGATTTACTGTTTCAATTTTATAAATTCACATAATCCAAGTTGCTGCAAAATTAAAAAAATGGCATAGAATCCAGAAACGAAGATGAATTTCAGTAGTTCAGTTGATATTCATGGCACTGTTACTCGACATTTTTGTGTACATCAAAAAAGAGGTGAAACTAGCAGGTGAAACTAGCACGAACAACATTGCCTCTATCTTTGCATGGACACGCGGGCTTGCACATAGGGAAAAACTAAACACTGAAGAATTTATTGACGCAGTTGCAGAGGATCTGAAAATAAGACTTTCTGTCACACCCAAGAGTTCTTAAGGGATTGTGAAATGTGTGGCAATTGAGCCAATTTCGTGAAATTTGGAGGAATTTTGATGTTGAATCGTGCGCCGAAATTACTCAGAAATTACATAGAAATTAATGGCAGAAGACTGATCTTTTAATACAAGAAATTACTATGCCAGAAACTAGTTCGCCACGGACAAATTTGTCAAGTTTCAAGATTTGCAATTTGCAAAAATCAATTTTTCTAAGTCTAATGACTGAAATATGAAATAAAAACAATTTCTTTTCCCTTTTTTTTAAAAATTTGAACAATAACTGACCGATTTACTGACAGAGTATGCGCCGACTTTCCTTGGTCTGTAATGCTGGGATCTCTTCCTCAGATCAACAAATCTCTTCTTCAGTTCAACAACATTACTGGAGCTCTGATACCACAATAATGGCCGAAGTGTCCTCAGACACACAATTTTATTAATAAGAAAAGAAATTACATAATAAACTTTGCAAGAGTTTACACCCGAACAACTCAATACTCTTGCAAAGAGCTATATATAAGCTAAATGTCCTAACAAACTCAAGATATGGATCACTTATTAAATAAACAAGTGTCCATTTACAATAAATTCTATCTTAACAATCTTAAAACAATACTCCTATTTTAGAGCCTGAGATACGACACCTCTCTAGAGTCATATCTTTTACAACAATAATTTATTTCTAAAAGTCTATATTTATTAATCAAATATTCTAGATTATTAATTTAATATTCTAAATTAATAATCATTTTATTCTAACTTTATAACCTGTGATATTTGTATTTTGGATTATCTAACATGCTTTATTTGACATAGATTCCAAAAAGTAAGTTTTAGAAAGAGTAAATTCAAAAGGAAAGAAGGTTTAGAAAAATACAAATTCAAAACTTGATTAGAAAGGCGTTTTACGATCAAGAATTGCCAAGATTCATAGAGCTACCTGTGATTGTCTAGAGATGTCAGTTGATGAAATGGAATCAGAAAAATTCATGCCTAAAGAAAGGGTTAAAGATCTAGAATATGCTTTAATTTCACCCCTAATATTTACAAGTGCTATTACCTCAATTCAACCTAGGAAAAGATATGACAAAACATCATAATTAAGTTTTAAGATAAAGGAAACATCAAGTCTACTTGTCATTGTTAGATGATATGTAGGATAAAATATAAACAAGAGAACGTCTCTTATCTTAGAGGCATGAGATTTGGAAAGTAGTTTTGTTTCTTTGGGTTCAAGGATTACCAATTTAAGAGATCACCTCCAAGCCGATCTCGAAAATGATGAGGTATTTTACAAGGATGTTGTCATCACATTTGCCTTTAAAGTTTTTGGAATGAATGAAATGAAAAGGAAAAAGGAATATTTTCCATCCCCTACGCGAATTAAGCAATTGGAATCTTGTTGTCTTAAAATAATTAAAATTTTAAAAGAAATATTGTCTAATGTTGACATTTTAAGTGTCAAGAAAGGGAATTGTACTTTAAATTGATTGAATTAGATTTACCAGGAACTACCAGAGAAGTCCACGAAATTGGCTCAATTGCCACACATTTCACAATCCCTTAAGAACTCTTGGGTGTGATAGAAAGTCTTATTTTCAGATCCTCTGCAACTGCGTCAATAAATTATTCAATGTTTAGTTTTGCCCTGTGTGCAAGCCTGTGTGCCCATGCAAAGATAGAGGCAATGTTGTTCATGCTAGTTTCACCTGCCAGTTTCGCCTCTTTTTTGATGTACACGGAAATGCCGAGTAACAGTGCCATGAATATCAACTGAACTGCCGAAATTCATCTCCGTTTCTAGATTCTATGCCGTTTTTTGAATTTTGAAACAACTTGGATTATGTGAATTTATAAAATTTAAACAGTAAATTGTGGACTGGAGCAAACTGTACATTTATCTGTCGTTGTGAATGAAATCCCCTGCTGGTGTGTGAAGCTTCTCTACTGCGTGACCTACGCGACTATAACCTGCCTCACCATTGCTCCGTGATCTTTCCATCACTGGCGAATAAATTATTATAACTGTTATATTCTGTGTGCGCATGAATCACTAGAGGTCATTGGATCGAATCTCGGCCTACGTTCGTTGTGGCCGGAAAATCTTTCTGTCGATTTACACATTAACAATTCCCCTAGATTTAATGCTTGACCATGAAATCGACTCTCAATGCGAGCTAGACGTGCCTTCACAGCCTGTAATGTGGAAGTCGACTGTATGCGAGATGCAAGCTGCTCAAAAGGAACTAATTTAACCTACACATGGAGAGACTGTAACCTACGCGTGGAAATTAACCTACACGAGGAAATTAACTGCTGGAGGGACTGTACGCGTGGAAAGTAGAAAAGAGGATCGGATCCTTTTATAATCTATTGTTAGACTTCTGTCTTTATTGTCATTATAGTGCAAATACAATTGGATCGGCCATTGCCAGCTTCAACAGAAGGAGTCTCTCTGGCAACAACAATTGCCATTATTTATTCCATATCTTGATGTGCGTGATAGATGTTGACAGGAACGCTTAAAGTGATCTTTTCAAAGACAATAAGTGAAGTAACATTATCTCTTTCGGGAATCAAAAGCCTTTGTAGACAAAGGTTTACTTGCAGGTATATCAAAGGATACAAACCATATCAAGTGATTTTTTTTGTAACTCAAAGTTTTTTTTTACTTTGAGGGGGGGCAAGATTTCCTGAATTTTGTAAAAGTGTAAAATTTTGAAAGTTCCTTGAAATTTGACTAGAGCCAAGTACAAAGCTCAATCATTTTTTTTCCCTTGTTTCAACGACTATACGAGGGTCAAGGCCAAGCCCCGATAGATCGTCTTTGGTGTGATGCGTCTGGTGTGTTGTTCATCTTCATATTTCTTGGCATGATTATTTGTGGTGTGTAAATTCATCAAACTACAATGTCAAAATTAATTAATTTATTCTCCGACTCAGATAAACTTGAAGGCACAAAATCATATAAAACATGGAAACAACTCATTGAAAGCACTCTCATTTACAATGAACTTTGGCATGATATCTGTAATGAAGATACTAAGCCCACTAAGCCGACAGATGCAGCGACATCAGCGAAATGGGAAGTTAAAAATGCCAAAGCATTAGCACTTATTAAATCTTTAGTCAATGATGAGATGTATGTTCATATTGAAAATACGACCGATGTGTGGTCTACCTTGAAAGTTTTTAAAGATTTATTTGATACTCAGCCTGAATCCAAGAAAGTTGATCTTCAATTAAATTTGCTTCAACAAAAATTGACTGAAGGCGGTGATGTCCATGAATATATTTCCAGACTTAAGAACATTAAGCGGGAAATACTAAATGCGGGTTTTCAAGCAGTAGATGATAGTTTTATGACTACAATCTTAATAGCTGGATTGACTTCTTCCTATACACATTTTTTGGAGACTTTACAAGTCACTGGCAAGTTAGACAAGATTACATTTGATGAACTAAGTGAACTATTATCACAACACAATAAAGCTTTTGGAAAGAAAAAACAAGTTGGTGAAGATGTTTTTTTCACAGAAGCAAGCACAAGTAAGACTTCCAGTGACAGTTATAGCAACAAAGGAAGAGGAAATTTTGTACAAGGTTGTGGATGAGGTCAACATAGAGATACCAATTTTCAAGGAAGAGGCAATAGTCAAGGCAGAGGCAACAGTCAAGGAAGAGGGTATTTTCAAGGCAGAGGCAAAAATCATGGCAGAGAATATTTTCATGCAAGAGGCTCTTTTCAAGGGAACAATCAAGGCAGAGGGAAGACTCCGTCCAGAAATCAAAACAGGGGCAGAGGACAGAATTTCGGCAGAGGGAGAGACTTCAGTCAAATTGTTTGCAGAAGGTGTAACAAATTTGGTCATTATGCAGAAGATTGTCGCACTTCCATTGATAAAATCACCAAGTTTCATCAAAACACAGCTCAATTTGCAAATGATCGACAGGATGATGATTCAGAATATGTGTTTACCTCATCTTCAACATTACAGATTTCCACTGATTTTCAAAGTGATTATGAAGATGCTTGGATTTTAGATTTAGGAGCATCTCAACACATGACTTTCAGATGTGACTTCTTTTGGAATTTTCAAGAATGCCATCTTAATTCGGTTTTTCTTGCAGATAATACTAAACATACTCCTTATGGAAGAGGAGTTGTTAAAGTTTATTTACTTGATATTGTAGAACGACTAATTTCAAATGTATGGTATGTACCCACTTTCAAAAAGAATTTGTTGTCTTTAGTCACAATTCGACAAGCAGGACATCAGGTAATTATGGAAAATGGCTTGGTGAAGATAAATTCAGTCAAACAAAATATGAAAACAGTGATGACAGGATATGAAGACGAAAAAATGTTAAGGATGAAAGGAACAATTATTCCAAGACATTCTGACTTTGCAGGATCAATAAGTACATGTATCTCCCCTATAAGATTGTGGCATGTGAGATATGGACATCTCAATTTTGATAGTCTGTCTCAACTGCAAAAACAAGGGATGGTTAAGGGACTTCCCACTTTCAAAAAGGACACTTCAAAATGTGAAGCATGCATTTATGGAAAAAAGAGTCGAGAAAGTTTTTCAACAAGTTCATGGCGTGCAAATCGGTGGTTGCAACTAGTTCACAACGATGTTTGTGGACCCCTCGAAGCTTCTTTCGGTGGTTGCAAATATTTTTTACTCTTTGTTGATGATTTCAGTAGACTAACTTAGGTTTACTTCTTGAAGCAAAAGTCAGAAGTATTTGAAAAATTTAAGATTTTTCAACAACTTGTTGAAAATGAAGTTAAAGAAAAGATAGGTACACTTAGGACAGATAGTGGCGGAGAATTCACTTCTAATGAATTCAACACTTATTGCTCAGACAATGGGATCAGAAGACATCTTCCTAATTTCTACACTCCTCAGCAAAATGGAGTCACAGAATGAATGAATCGCACTTTGTTAGGAATGGCAAGATCTATGTTGAGTTTTAAAATGTTAAGTTCTACATATTGGGCCGAAGCTATTCATACAACTATCTACTTAAGGAACAGATCTCCAACTGCTTCTTTGGATGGAATAACACCTTATGAAGCATGGTTTGGTTTCAAACCTCAAGTTAAACATCTTAGAGTTTTTGGATCAGTATTTTATGCCTTAGTTTCGAAAGAAAAGCGAACTAAGATTGACTCAAGAAGCTTGAAATGCACAATGATTGGGTATTCTGATGAGAAGAAAGGATATTGACTTTTGTCCAATGGAAAATTTATTGTGAGCGGGGATGTCTTTTTTGATGAAACTGAAAGTAAAAGTGCTGACGAAAGAGAAAGTCTTCTTCAAAAGTTAGAAACTAAAGGAAATCAAAGAAAAGGACAAATTCAAAGTCAGCCAAATTCACATAATTGGTATGAACTTGATTTTCCTTCATCTGACGATGTTTTATCCAGTCCAGTTACTTCGAAAACATCATCTGGTTCTTCCAGTAGTTCATCCGAATCTCCTAGCAGCGAAAATTCATCTGACAATGATTCTCCACCTCCAAAATCTTCAACTGATCGACGAACATCAGTTTACATTAATCCAATATACAATAATGGTAATTCAGATCCCCAAACCAGTGAACACCAACTACCAAAATAGACAGTTCAACTTTTGAAAGATGTAAGGCCTGATGAGCAAAATAAAACAGGAACAAGGGGATCACACAACAATGAAGGGAATTTTGCCTTAGTAGCAAATGATTTTACTGAGCCTTCCACCTACAAAGAAGCAGTCAAACATAAAGAATGGAAACAGGCTATGGTTGAGGAATATCAAGCAATCATTGATAACAACACTTGGAAACTTGTTGATTGTCCTACAAGTGTTAAACCCATCGGATGCAAATGGGTTTACAGAATTAAATACAACCAACATGGCGAAATTGACAAGTATAAAGACCGACTTGTGGCTAAAGATTTCGCGCAACAGGAAGGCATTGATTATGAGGAAACTTTTGCTCCTACAGCTAAATGGAATACCATCTGCTTAACACTTGCCTTGGCCGCTCAGAAAGGTTGGAAATTTCATCAAATGGATGTAAAAATTACTTTTCTCAATGGAGCCAATTTCGTGAAATTTGGAGGAATTTTGATGTTGAATCGTGCACCGAAATTACTCAGAAATTACACAGAAATTAATGGCAGAAGACTGATCTTTTAATAAAAGAAATTACTATGCCAGCAACTAATTCGCCATGGACAAATTTGTCAAGTTTCAGGATTTGCAATTTGCAAAAGCAATTTTTCTGAGTCTAATGACTGAAATCTGAAATAAAAACATTTTCTTTTCCCTTTTTTTAAAAAATTTGAACAATAACTGACTGATTTACTGACAGAGTATGCGCCGAATTTCCTTGGTCTGTAACGCTGGGATCTCTTCCTCAGATCAAAAAATCTCTTTTTCAGTTCAACAGCATTACTGGAGCTCTGATACCACAATAATGGCCAAAGTGTCCTCAGACACACAATTTTATTAATAAGAAAATAAATTACATAATAAACTTTGCAAGAGTTTACACCCGAACAACTCAATACTCTTGCAAATAGCTATATATAAGCTAAATGTCCTAACAAACTCAAGATATGGATAACTTATTAAATAAACAAGTATCCATTTACAATAAATTCTATCTTAACAATCTTAAAACAATACTCCTATTTTAGAGCCTAAGATACGCCACCTCTCTAGAGTCATATATTTTACAACAATAATTTATTTCTAAAAGTCTATATTTATTAATCAAATATTCTAGATTATTAATTTAATATTCTAAATTAGTAATCATTTTATTCTAACTTTATAACCTATGATATTTGTATTTTGGATTATCTAACATGCTTTATTTGACATAGATTCCAAAAAGTAAGTTTTAGAAAGAGTAAATTCAAAAGGAAAGAAGGTTCAAAAAAATACAATTTCAAAACTTGATTAGAAAGGCGTTTTACGATCAAGAATTGCCAAGATTCATAGAGCTACCCGTGATTGTCTAGAGATGTCAGTTGATGAAATGGAATTAGAAAAATTCATGCCTAAAGAAAGGGTTAAAGATCTAGAATATGCTTTAATTTCACCCCTAATATTTACAAGTGCTATTACCTCAATTCAACCTAGGAAAAGATATGACAAAACATCATAATTAAGTTCTAAGATAAAGGGAACATCAAGTCTACTTGTCATTGTTAGATGATATGTAGGAGAAAATATAAACAAGAGAACGTCTCTTATCTTAGAGGCATGAGATTTGGAAAGTAGTTTTGTTTCTTTGGGTTCAAGGATTACCAATTTAAGAGATCACCTCCAAGCCGATCTCGAAAATGATGAGGTATTTTACAAGGATGTTGTCATCACATTTGTCTTTAAAGTTTTTGGAATGAGCGAAATGAAAAGGAAAAAGGAATATTTTCCATCCCCTATGCGAATTAAGCAATTGGAATCTTGTTGTCTTAAAAGAATTAAAATTTTAAAAGAAATATTGTCTAATGTTGACATTTTAAGTGTCAAGAAAGGGGAATTGTACTTTAAATTGATTGAATTAGATTTACCAGGAACAACCAGAGAAGTCCTATACCCTAAACTAATTCTTAAAGCCATACTAATGACGAGGGATAAATTTGAAGAACACCTTGAAATGTTAAAATGTGTATTAGTGGAAAAATTCAATAGTATAACCAAGTACACAGAACATGAAGTAGAAAGTTGGATTGTAAGTTATGTCAATAAAAATGAAGATACTGAAGACACACTTCATCAAATTTAGATTGACTTGAGAGGATTATAAGGTACATTATTTTATATCAAGTTCAAACAGGAAATAAACGTCGCACCGATGAGAGAATATATCAAAAATTGGTTAAAGCAACATTTAATTAAGATAATTGAAGATGATCAGGTGGAAGAAGTTGGTACCAGTCATGGAACTTCAATTCAATACAATATAAAAGGAACATCATCAAGAAAATATAAGAGAGAGAAAATTATCATAGTGAGTAATACAGATCACATTCTTCCCAATTCTTTTCTCTTCCTGTTCAAAAATTCATCCAATAGTGTTTTATTCGTCCCAAGAAAAACATAACCGATTTTCTGATCTTTTCTTTTTATATTCCTTTCAGGTTTAGTCTTGTTCCTATGTTCAATTTATGGTCCACAAGAGCCCAATCATAGTCCAAATTTGGAAAAATGCATTTATTTTTAAGACTGTCAAACACTATATTATTTTTTTGAAAAATCCCAGAGAACTACTTCAGAGTAAAACTTTAATATCTTATGAACTCTGAGTTTTGAGAATTGGATATTTAAAGTTTTCATATCATATTCTATTTTGATTTTAATGAAAATAATCTTTTAAAGTTCTCTCATATGTGGGTCTTTTATCTTTCTTTCCTTGAATGTGATCGAAAATATTCAATACTTGATCCATATTATTTTCGGCACGAAATGAGAGCAGAGATATAATAAAGAAATATACAAAGATATCTCAGATACCCAATAATATAACATAAATGTATAAGAGATTCAACCATAAACACAAAGATACAGTAATACACAATTTTCTATCAATGAGAAAAAATGTATAAAGGCTGTAAATAAATATAGAGTGAAAGACTCGCTAGAATGGTGGCAGCTTATCTCCGAGAAGAGATGCATCCTCTACTTGCATTCGCAAGAATATGATTTTACAATGAGGCTCCAAAGGAACTTTTATCATAAATAAAATCTAAAACCCTAACCCCGAAAGATGAAAAGCCAACAATTTTGTGGACCCCATTTTGGGTAGTTTGGTGTATCAACTTTTCTGGGGTGTAACTTTAGCATATGATCTCTGTTTGGGGCACACAATAACTCATTGGAAAGGTATTGTCGAGGAGATTATTTTTGGGGACTCAATCAGAGACTTCAAATATCATTGAGAATATCGATCCCGTAAAACCTTCATTTAGGCCCTCATAATGATCCCAGAAGTTAAAAACTGCTAAAAATAGTAAATTACCAAAATTCTCAGAAAATTGTTTTGAGCCAGTTAGAAAAGGTGGGTGACCACTGATATCCACCTGGATCAATCCTCCCTCCTTAGGAATAAATGGTCTCCATTTTTTTGAGGTCCCGGGGGAGAGGGAAAAGCGTTTTCTAAATCTGCATCTTGATGAGATGCTTTCCTTGTTGGAGAAGCTGTGTTGCTTAGGTTGTTGATGGTTGTCACGAACCTATGGCTAGAAGGGTTGGACCTTTTTAACTATTATGGATACATGATATGAATGTGTGCATAAGGAATATTTACACTTTTCTACAATCTTATCGACCAGCTTCTGCTGGATAAAAGGTGCTTGGGCCAAGTCTATAGTGGTTGCAATATCCTTCTGTTCACCTTTTGAATATATTGTGAAGAAGCTGAATTTTGTAGTATGAGATACTACCTTGCAACATTTTTTAGGTGGGAAAGTAGTTGGAACTACCTTTGGTATCCTGTAGATATGACCCCCCAGAGTAACAATGGCACTACGGGGTTGAGACTCATAGATAGTATGGCACTTGCACATATATGGTTGGCCCAAGAGAACATCACAAACATCCAGTGGGGAAAAATCACATAATACCTCATCCTTGAAGGGTTGGATGTTGTATGACAATTGACACTACTAGTTGACATGAAGATCACGTCCCTGGCGAAGCCACCCAATGTTGTATTGTTGTGGGTGTAGTTTTGTCGACAATCCAAACTATTTGACGACCTCTGCCGAGATGGGGTTCTTCTGGCTTCCGCTATCAAAAATAAAATTCAATGGGGTCCCCTTCATGCACATCTGTGAATGAAAAAGGCACTTACCCTCTTCAGGATCTCTGGTTTCTTCTGGTTGAATTGTTGCGGCTGTGACAATAGAAGTGGGGTCCATGTCGATGATCTGTCTTCTATCAATATTTTTTTAATTAGATTCTGAATCAGGTTTCAGCTCCTTGTCTTTGATCTCAGCCACAAATGATTATTTTTAGCGACATTCATTGGTGTTGTGCCAAGGATTTTGTGTTAATCACACCATTTTTTGGTGTCCTTCGTCGTCTTTCCGTGACCCTTCTTTTCCTGTGGCTTGGAATGGTTTTTGGGAGACTGTTTGTTAGGGCCATATTTATCATACTTTCTTTGTTGTGGATTTGCAGATCCAAATTCCCATTTTCTCTAGTGCTTAAATTACTACTTGATTTTAAAAGCATATTGATAAGAAACATCGAGTGATGAGATGTCCAGAAAATCCATTTTAGTTTGGATGTATTTGTGTAGAGCCCCACGGTTTTTCAGAACCAAATGTCATTCAAAGTCTTTGATACCTAGCTTGGTGCATAAGGTATGGAAGGTATTGGTGAACTCCGGAACTTCTTGGCCCCTTTCTTTCCGCAATGTGGTCCATCTCATGTATTGGTCCTCATAGTTTCCAACAAGGTAATACTGTTCCTTTGTCACATCCACAAAAACATCCCAAGTGGGCTTAAACCCATATATTCCAGACTCCTTTGTGGAACTTTTCTCCCAGTAAGTTTCCCACCAATGTTTGACATGGGGGAGAGCCTTAAGGAGTGCAAAGGTGATCTTTTCCTTGTCGGATAAATTATGAACAAAGAAATAACCTTCTAGCAGATTTAACCATTTTTCTAAGGCATCTGCATGTATCTGTCCTTCAAATATGGGAATATCAAAATTAACTTGTACCTTGAAAGGAGAGCTACTTCCAAAGTGGACGCTTGATGAAGAAGTTCCTGTTGTTATCAACAGGCATTGAAGGATGTGGGAAAAATTCTCCATCATTTTGTCCCTCTGTTGCATGAGAGCTTGCTCAAGCAATAGATTAATAGAATTGTTTTCTTTGTCATTTTTATTTTCTTTTGCCATGGAGGGTTTCTTGGATGTGTGAGAGAGATTGTCTTTAAGAGAGACAAGATAGAGACCCAACTTTCTATACTTGTACCTCGTTGGGGACATGCACTAAAAAACGATCAAGAGCAGCCTGCTCTGATACCACTGATCTAGATTATTTTCAACACAAAATGAGAGAAGATATATAATAAAACAATGTACGAAGATATCTTGGATATCCAATAATATAACAAAAATGTATCAGAGATATAACCATAAACACAGAGATACAATAATACACAATTTTCTATTAATGAGCAAAAATGTACAAAGACTGTAAAAAATACAAAGTGAAAGACTCGTTAGAATGGTGGCAAATTATCTCTGAGAAGAGATGTGTCCGCTACTTGCATTCACAAGAAGATGATTTTACAATGAGGCTCCAAAGGAATTTTTATCATAAAGAAAATAAAAAAGCCTAACCTCGAAAGATGAAAAACCAACAGTTTTGTGGACCTTGTTTTGGGTAGTTTGGTGTATCAACTTCTTGGGGGCGTAACTTTGGCATACAATCTCCGTTTGGGGTGCACAATAGCTCATTGGAAAGGTATCATCAAGGAGATTCATTTTTGGGGCTCAATGAAAGCCTTCATATATCATTGATAATATTGATCCTGAAAAACCTTTAGTTAGGCCCTCATAATGGCCCCATAAGTTAAAAACTGCAAAAAGTAGTAAATTACCAAAATTGCCAGAAAACTATTTTGAGCCAGTTGTAAAAGGTGGGTGGCCACCAATAAACAACTGGATGAATACTGTTATGGATGTGAGATTCATGTTAAATTTTCTGTATTTTTTTTATTTATCTTTGTAAAATATTTTTGCAGATATTATATTTTTATGAGTGAATATTCCTGATCCATTTCTGAGGAATTCTTTGTTCTATGTATATTATTTTCAATAAACAATTTATTTTTTAATTTTATTGAGTGATAAATATTTCAATTTTGTTATTTATCATCCTCCCATTTTTCATATTATTGTCCCAAAATATTCAAGATAAATCTTTAAAGAAATTACAAAGGAGTACCACCTCTATAGAGAGAAAGGGGAATATTCATATTCTCGTGAGGTTGTTGTTTGGACCCTGAAAGATATAGACATACACATTTTTGGTGACCATACCTGGGAGAACAAAAGGCTAGTTTCAAAGGCCAAAATTCTAGTGGCCCAACCTCAGCCAAATCAACCCCAGTTACAGGTTGGTCTTGGAAATAAAATGAGTATTCTTCATCAATCATACGGTTTGACATTGACAATAACCAGGACTTGTGAAGAGATTGAAATATCATGGGAAACCTTATCCCATGAAGAATAAAGAGATATTTAAATAAGGAAAAGAAGAAAAGATAAAAATTAAAGATGGAATCATACAAGGGACCAATAACAAGAAGTAAAAGAAAACAACTTCAAATTCTTGAAGTTGGATAAATTTCCACTACTAAAAGAAGAAAAAATATGATAATGGGTGATAGACAAGAGAGCCTTGAGAATCATGAAGAGAGAAATTATAGACATATAATTCCAAGAATATGATTTAGAAATAGCCCATTAAATCTTCAAGGAGAACAACATCAATTTCCAACTCTTCCTCAAGGAGTTTTTCTTGCATTTTCAGGACATGGAGTGATGGACCAAAAAAGATATATGGATCTATTTTTGAATATGTGTGATATTCATTTATTAGAACATGATGATGTATTGGTCATAATTTTCCTTCATACATTGACAAGTTTGGCTTATGAATGGTATATGTCTCTTCCTGCAATATCAATTTCATCATTTGATGATTTAGAAACCAAGTTCTTGACTATGTATGCTCCTCCAGTAGCATATCATACTATGCTCACACAATTCACCCAAATTCATACGAAAAGGGTGAAAGGATTAGAGATTTCAATTTAACAATTTTCAAGATATTAAATCATATTCCATAAGAACAAAAACCAAACTCTCCAGTCATACTCGGATGTTACAAAAATGCAATTCCCTTAAATGTGAAATTTTCCATCAAGGTTGCACATAAATAGAATAAATCATGTTGGAAATAAATGTTGATCCCAACATCATCCTCAAAAAATTACAAAGACAAATGGATTCTCTTTCTATCTAAAATAAAGGGGCATCGACTTTGAGGAATGTTGAAAATCGAGGAACAAAGAACGTTGAAAATAGAGGAGTTGGTGGAGGGATTCTTCAAGGCGTAATACATAATGTAAGACATGATCCAACAACAAATCAAGAGACAAAAAATATATCAAAAATAGCTCAGATGAATTGAACGATTCGAAAAATTCAAAATAAGCTAACAACATTAAGAAGAGGAGAAACGTTTTCCCCAAATAATCAAACCCCATAGTTCCTACTTAGGAATAAAGAAGAAATCCTCTTCAAGAATAGAGAAATGAATATGGTAATAGGAAAAGAGAACCAATGGTGCTGATACAAGAGGATCTCGATGGCCACCCACCTTTTCCAACTGGCTCAAAATAGTTTTTTGGCAACTTACTATTTTTTAGCAATGTTTCGAGTCCCAAAATTCCGGGATCATTTTGAGGGCCTAAATGATGTTTTTTCACGATTGGGCACCTCATTCACAACTAATGAATCTGATTGAGCCCCCTAAATGAATCTCCTCATCAATACCTTTCCAAAAAGATATCATGCACCCTAAACGAAGATCGTATGCAAAAGTTACAACCTCGGGAAGTTGATGTACTAACTTACCCAAACAGGGCCCACATGACTTTTGGCGCTTCATCTCATAGGGTTAGGTTTTTGGATGTCTAGGGTTTTGGAGTTCATGTTTATTGTAAAAATTATTTCAGAGCCTCATTGTACTCATTTTCTTGCGAATGAGCCTAGCCATCACATATCTTCTCAAAGATAATCTACCACCATTCTAGCAAGCTTGTTTTTAGTCTGCATTTTACAGTTTTCAACATATTTATTATTTAATATAAGTCAAGTTTTACTATATCTCTGTTATTGCTCACTGTGTCTCTATGTTAGTATCATAAATCTATGGTTTCATTTCGTTCCTCTCATAAATTCGGATAAGGTGTAAAACCCTAATGTTGTAATATTTGAAGAAGTTTTTGATGAAGAAAAATTTGATAGTTTTAACCAAGAGGCTGAAATAATTCAAGATAAAAGTATTGAATCTGTACATATGGATGAAGGTGATTCATCCATGTATATATTTGATGAACATGAAGAATCATATATATCACAAGTAAATGTTGTGGAAACCAGGGCACAAGTCAATAAATTCAAAGCAAAAGAGAATGTTGAAAACGAAAAAGAGAAAAACAAAACAAATGTTTAGAAACATCAAAACAACAAGCAATTGTGAATCAAATCAAGAATCATCCAAAAATGACTTATAATATAATTTATTACTTGACTAAGTTGAGTATTACCCTCCCATTCATGGAAGTTGTAAAAATCCCAAAGCAAAGAGAAAACATTCTCAAGATTTTGGATGAGCCAATCATAAGAATTGAGGCTGTTGTAACTAATTCCAATCCTCAAAAAATCATTTCAACAGTTAAACCAAGGGTCATGGTCCCACAATTCTACATAACAATAGAAAATCATGATATAGCATTACACAATTTTTTGGTTGACAATGGAGCAACCAACAATATTATACCCTTATCAATAATGGAATCTTCGGGAATGGGATGCACAAAGTATTATGAATCTGTAGAGAGTATCTATGCAATAGATTCAAGGAAGGTCCCAACATATGGGGAGATAAAAGATTTGTGTCCTTGGATATTTGCAGCTCCCCGTATAATGATTGTTTTCATTATCATTGTGGTGGAATTGCCTCCAACTTATGGAGTAGTTATGGGAAGAGATTGGTTCTCACTAATTGGAGGTTACATCATGAATGATGGAATCTTTATGATGTTACCAAACAAAGACAAAACAATGGTGAAATTTCCTCGAGAAGCCAAAAAGCCAGTTTCTTTCAGGAAAAAAGACAATGAATTAATGCAAGACTATATTGATGCTAGAATTGGAAACTATGATGTGCTTGACCTAGAGAAGCCAAGTATTTCAAAACAAAAAGGAGAAAATTATTTTGAAGGATTTTGGAAGATGTCTTTTGATGGTTCCTGCTCCAAATCTGGAAGTGGAGTAGGGATGATTTTTAAATGCCCCAGTTCAATTATATATCCACACTCCATCAGTCTCAAATTTTCTTATACAAATAATGAAGTTGAATATGAATCATTGATAGAAGGAATGAATCTTGCACTACAAATGATAATTGAGCACTTTATCATAACAGGGGATTCTGAATTGGTTGTAAATCATATAATAAAAAGTACAATATAAAAAAGGAGAAATTGAAATTTTACTCCAAAATGGTAAATGAAATCATGTATTCTTTCAATTCAATTAACATTTCTTTCATACCAAGAGATAAAAATTAGAAGGCAGACTCACTAGCAGTTGTCACATATTTATTGTAACATCCCCAACCACTTGCTAGGCTATGCCACACAGAAATTTTTTGAACCGTATACAAAATTTAAAACATACAAATACTTTTCAAATACACAGATTCATACAAAATAATAATATAAATACACATGTAGCATAGACAGGAACAACCATAAAAACAAATGCATAAATAATGATGGAACACATAATTTAACACACAATCGACACTTATCTTTGATAAAAATATCACCAACTACGTGAAGACCTTCCATGTTCCTCCTAGCCATAGACCACACTCCTCGTAATCTTAGAAGTGGATCAGTCCCGAGCTGGGGCCAAACTCTACTAGGCAAGGATGATTTTAAGGATGTAAATTTATTTTAAAATGTAGAAACCTTGGCGAATCTTACTAATCCTTCATATTCCAACTATAAATGTTTGGTGATATTTTTGTAAAAATATTCAAATTTCTAAGGATTTTATATATTTTTTATAAATTTTTGGTGATTTTTAAGGTAAAATAATTTTATCCTATAGAATTTGGGCGAATCATTTTTAAAATAGCGAATCTCTTTTTTGGAAAAACCATGGAAAATTAACCCATGAGCAAAATTTATCCCCTAAAATCATCCTTGCTACCAGGCATAAGGGAATACTAAACCAGTCTAAGTTCCAACAAGAAACATAATTGCTCGGTCCATGGTGCCCAACTACTACAACTATCCTACAATATCTCGCTCCCCACATGTCTGTCCCACCCCAGGAAGTGTGCCCCTTTTTTGCTCAACAATACCTTGGCTGCTTCACTTCCCTTTCGAGGCTTCAAAAAATAGGCTGGATAGGAAGTATAAGAGCCGGGTAAATATTTCCCAACGCACTAGGGATTGATTCCAAGTAGTTTCTCTCCTAGAGAAAACTACTCACGGGCTTGACAACCCACTTCTTTGACATAGAAAATATCTCACCTAGAGAGAAATGCCTATGGGCCTAACAACCCACTTCTTCGACCAAAGTCCTGACAACCTACCTCTTCATTTTGTAGTCAAACCAAGTTTGTAGTTGTCCACAACACCAAGCTTTCCAAGTACATGAATGGTGATGGAAACATTAGAGTTCATATGGTAGGAGAGAATAATAGTCACCATGATGAAGGACTGCTCAGAAATGAACTAATTTCCCCCAAATATATGTGCATGTTCCCAAGTTGACACTTGTCATGTTGGGAACTACATGGGCCTGCCACATGGACCCCTCCACATGGTGATACGTTCCCCCTTAAGGACTTAGGATAAAACTAATATCCCATATTTTAGACTTTAGACTTTAGGAAAATTAATAAAATATTCCTTTGGACTTAAGCCCCCTTAGCTTATCCCCTTTCCTAAAATATTAACCCCCCCTTTCCCTTTCTAGTGGAGTTTATCCCCCCATCTCTTTTGTTTGGTCGGTCTGCATGCAGTGGTATACTTAATTAATAATATGAGTATGATTTACAATTAAAATATATGCACGATGGAATTTAGCATCTAGCATCCCTAGCCTAATAATCATATAACAATTCTATCCTATAATAACCTAGCTCACCAACCTATAAAACAAAACATATATACAAAGGCACCCTGGCTTTAATATCACACACTCAATCCGGTGTGCACAAAACTCTGGAATGCGCACACTCTTCTTTTGGTATGAGATTCCTGTGCATTGACTCAATGTGCACTAAATCAAACCAAAGACCCTATATCATCATCTCACCATCTTATAAGCATATTTACATTTACATTTACAATTGGGGTTCAACCCAAGGGTATTACATTCTCCTCCTCCTTATTTATGCATCATCCTCAGTGCATTATATGCCATGTACAATTCAAAATTCCTAAAAAAACTCCATGCGTTTGCTAATGAAGCTTGT
Source organism: Picea mariana (assembly GCA_032191745.1). Classification (NCBI taxonomy): domain Eukaryota; kingdom Viridiplantae; phylum Streptophyta; class Pinopsida; order Pinales; family Pinaceae; genus Picea; species Picea mariana. The sequence continues at coordinate 342,902 of JASDQU010100881.1, forward strand.
TATCCACCTAGTGCTCTTCTTTCAAGCACCAATTCATGTATTCAGATCACAACTTTTTTGCATTTCCCCCTCTTTATTTTATTCAAATTAAAGGAAAAATTCAAATTAGTGGTCAAAATTGATCTCGTTAAATATATTGTTTTATTATTTTGACCATATCAAGGATAATCACTATTTTTCCTATAAAATAAGGAGATCCATACCATTTCCATAGAGAGTTTCCTTGAGAGTATTGAGATGTTGCCGAATTTTCCACTGATCTTTTAACTTCATCTCACCATTGTTACTTTTATCCAAGAGGGGAATCTAACCAGTGCTACCATACATATGGGATAGAAAGAATAAACCTCCCATAGAGAGGCCACCAAGAGACATTCATCTTCACAAATTTATCCCTAGGTGTTGTTTACATTATTCTTTCCATTGGGTATAGAGATTGATCACATTCTTTGGGTATTTCTACTACATTTTGTTGTTGATATGTCTTTTGTTTTATTATGTTATGGTAGATTTATATATGAAGGAATGTGTATCCATTAATTAAAGTAAAAAAATTTTACCCACATTTGTTTGTGATATGGAACAACCACTAGAGATACAAAT
>JASDQU010100881.1:367592-381480 GCA_032191745.1 Picea mariana
ACTGATTCGGTTACAAAAGGGCCACGCTTGTCCGCATGTCTGCCTGCTTGGAGTATCCTCCTAGTCCTTTAGTAGTAGACTATAATTCTTAGTTTAAAATTCTAACATAGCTTAACTAGATACAGAGTTATTTACAGCGTTGGCTTCTATACAAAATGCCAAACTTGCTGAAGAGGGGAGGCCACACTTTCTTGCTCCATGATTGCTTTAGTTTCCAGAATCTTTCTTCCAATCGCTGTTGAGTGAGCCATTTTCGCCTCCAGCTGATCGATTCGTTCCTCAAATTCCTGCTGGGGGTTCTTGAGTTCCCTGTGCAGCTTGCCAAGCTCCTCTTTTAACCCAATTTTGGTTGTGGTAATGTCCTCTTCTAACTTCTCCATACGCCTTCCTGCTTCAGAATCCAAGTTTTCCAGGAAATCCAGCTGGAATTGAAGCAGTTGCTTGAGATTTTCCAGCGCTGTATCCATCGCTTTGAGTCATTCCTCAGTGTTGGGATTACTGTTCGACCCTGATGCCATATCTGGACACCTTTCGCTTCTTCCTGCACCTTGGTGCTTCGCTAGGGAATACTCCAGAGATCTCTGCAATGAACTGGGTGAGTCTGAGGGGGTGCCTTTAGTTTATTTTTTCCTTCCTCCATGCTCATGATTTCCAATCAATTCGTTGAATCCATGGGGTATGGGAGAGCTGATATCATGTCTCCGCCCTATTTGAGGCTCGCTTCCTCATTGTACTATGCCTTGTCCCCTTCGCCCAACTTGTTCTGACGCGACTTGACCTGAGCGATCCCCCCAATTTCCCTGTCTGCTGATTCATCTTGCTTTTGATCTTGACTTAGGAGCGTGATTATCATGGTTCAAGGAAGTGCCACACTGGAAATCGTTTCATTCACCTTCAGAATTCCCAGCGCCAAGAGTGTGCCTTTGTTGGCTTCTGCGTCCGCTTTCCCATTTAGTTCTCTTAGCACATGGTATAACTTATAGGATTTGAAGTTCCTTAGCAGGAGATGAATCTTGTCCAATAAGTTGTTAAGACTAGCGCTTTGGGTTTTAGAATGCCGAATTAGTGCTTGTATTACCACTCTGGAGTCACCGATTATAACCAGGTCCTAGATCTTGTGCCTTTGTGCATGAATTAGCCCCTGCCAAAGAGCCAAGGCCTCTGCTCTATTGTTGGATTCGATTCCTAGTCCCAGGGTGAAGTTTATTGTGGTTGCTTCAAGGGGATTTTCTATTATCCCTCCTCCTCCAGCTTGGCTCAGGTTTCCTTTCGAAGCCCCATCAAAGGCCAGGATATGGGCTTTACTCCTTATTTTCCAATTGAAAAAATCCTGTTTGTCTTTCCTGATTTCCCATTCCTCTTTAATTGTAGTGATAGCCTATATGCCCTTGTGACATTGGATTTTAAAGTGGTTCAACCAAAGTTCCTCTTGTGCTTCCAACGCTTGGTTGTTCTTTGTCTAGTGTAAATAAGGTGCAGTTTCTCCAAAGAGCGTGTGAATTTTGGTTATCACTAGGGCAGGACTCCTTTTGCTGTCCTTGAAGATTTTGTTGTTCCTTTCCAACCATAGGCTCCACAGGATGAAATTTGGGAGAACTTTCCACAGAGCAAAGGCCTGGCTACTTTTTTTTTGCTTTGAACGGATAAAAGGAGTCCCATTGGAGGAGAAGGCTTCTTGTGTCTGGAAGGTGGCTGATGTAGTTTTGTGTTCCTGGTGCTAGCTTCCAGACTTCTTTGGAGTATTCACAGTTGAGAAGAAGGTGGTCTGTAGTTTCTTCTACATGTTGACAAAGGGGGTACCTGTAGGGGCCTTCCTAGCCACGTCTTTGAAGATTTTCCCCTGTTTGGATGCTGTTGTGTGCAAGGGTCTAGATAAATAAGTCAATTTTAGGGATGGACTTGACCTGCCAGATTGCTCTCCAGATGGCCGGATTGGGCATGACATTGGGAACATTAGTGATTAGGTGGTAGCCCTCTGTTGTGGTATAGGCCTTGGCTTTCCCTCCTCAGCCTCTTTCGTCCTGTCCTTTATTTTTGAGGGGGGATTTCCCTTGAAGACAGAGATGTAGGGTGCTCCATTCCCTTTCAAGATCAGGTGGTTTGTTGAGCACTCCCCACCCTTGCCATGACATAAACTTGTCCTCCCCCCAAGTGGAGATGTCAAAAAGAGTAGTTATGTTTTGGCTATCCATCCAATCCTTGAGACATAGCAGATCATGTCTCAGCCCTAGGGGGCGGTCTCCCATGATTGAATCTTGCCAAATGTTGATTTTATTTCCACTTCTTGGCACCCAGGTGAGATGAGGGATGAAGTGGGCGAATGCCTTTTTGCAGAGGGTAAAAATAGGGGAACCTTTTAATTCCCTGCATGGAAAATCCAAGCATTGGCTCCTAGGCCCCCTAAAATATTTTTTCCAAAGTGCCAATTTGCTCCAAGTTGGTTTGCTAGTGACCATCGTCCACAACAAATTTTCCCCCAAAGCCAGGTTTTGAGCTTGGGTTTTTTTGAATTTAAGGTTTCCTTCCAAGAGAGGTTTTGAGGTTTTTTCCCAGTTTATCAGATGCAGTTTCCTTCTTGACTGTTTCCCTCCTTCCCACAAGAAGCATATTTGGAGTGCTTCAATTTTTTGGATGACGGAGGGAGGGGCTAGAAGCAACGAGCTCTGATAGATGGGTATGTTGGTCAACACATATTTAATCAGGACAACTTTCCCTGCTAAATTTAACCAGTTCGCCCCCCAGGAGGAAATTTTATTTTTTAAATTGTCTATCAGCTGATTCCAGTGTGAAGCTTTTGTGATAGATTTGAATATAGGAATTCCCAGGTATTTGAAGGACTCCCTGTTGGTGTGCCCTTCCATCCTCAAAACTCTTGTAATTCCCAACATTTCCTTTGGCGTGATATTCCATCCATAAAATTTTCTTTTGGCCTGACTTATTTCACTTCCTGAGACTGCAGCATAAGCTTCCAATTCTTCTTTGAACTTCTTTGCTATTATAGGGCTTGCACCTCCCAACAATAGAGTACCGTCCACAAATTGCACATGATTTATGTCTTTCACCCCTTGCATGATTCTCAATCCTTGGAGGTTATTATGGACTTGGTAATTTTCCAGCTGATAGCTTAGGACTGAAGCTTAGATTGCATAGAGGAGGGGAGAAAGGGGGCAGCCTTGCCTTAAGCCCCTGGTGGCTTGGAAAAACTTTGTTACTTTCCCATTCACCATAGGAGATATCCATGGTGAACCAATACAAGCTTTTATCCACTTTACAAAAGACGGGTCAAAACCAAACTTTCTCATTACTTCAAATAAAAAGTTATGTCTAACTCTATCAAAGGCACTGGCAAGATCTAGTTTAATTATCATACCTTTGTCTTTCCTCCGGACACTTGAGTGTAGGGCCTCTTGAACTAGAATGATGTTGTCAGCAATATGCCTACCTTTGATGAAGCCTCCTTGGTTTTCTGGGATGATGAGAGGGAGGATTGTTTTGAGTCTGTTGGCTATTACTTTGGTGAGAATTTTGTAGCTTGTATTGCAAAGAGAGATTGGCCTGAAACGGTTGAAGGTGGTTGCTCCTTTCTCTTTTGGGATAAGCACCAGGAAGGCAGAATTGGTGCTCCCACCCAGTTTGCTGCTTTGTTACGATTTCCTGATCATCTTGGTGAGATCCGATTTTATTATTCCCCAACACTGCTAGTAGAATCTGGCAGTAAAACCATCCAGGCCTGGGGCCTTATCTAGATTCATTTGGTCCAGTGCTTCCTTTATTTCCTGCAGTGATACTTCCTTAGTCAGCTTGAAGTTGATTTCTTCCTTAATGAGGACTCGAATAATGGAGAGTGGGTACCTCTGAGGGTCTATTACTGTCCCTTGCGGTTTTGAATAGAGTGTTGCAAAGACTTCAAAGGCTACTTCTTTTATACCTTCTAGATCTGGAATTGTTTCATTTTGAACCCAGATTTCTGTCACTACTTTATAGTTCTTCCTTGCCTCTGCCTGCTTGTGGAAGTAGCTTTTATTTTTATCACCTTATTTCAGCCAGAGGCTTCTAGATTTTTTCCTCCAGTAGTTTTCTTCCTCTCTGCAGGCTCAGTGCCATTGTCTTTGAAGGTGGTCCTCTTGTTGCAGGCCTTCTTGCATGATCTCCTTGATTTCCATTTCCAGTTGAAGGTTCTTGAGTTTCTTTTGGGCTTCTATGCGTGAGGAGATTGGGTTTGGTTGGCCCTTTGCCCATATTTTTATAGCTTTCTTTAGTCTTCTTAGCTTCTCTTCCCAGATATAAAAAGCTGAGCCCTTATCAGTGTTGGTCCAAGTTTTGAAAACCAGTGGGAGAAAGTCTTTATTTTGGATCCAAGTCGGGTTAAATCTGAAAGGGATGGGTCCTCGGATTTGGTCGGTTTTGATTTCTAAGTGTATGGGCTTGTGGTATGAGACACTGTGGGGTAGAATCTCTGCATTTATTATGAGCCCCAATAAAAGAAAGGAGCTTTGGACAAGGAATCTATCTAGTCTGGAAGCAATGTGCCCAGGGCCTATTCTTTTATTTGTTCATGTGTAAAGTCCTTTGGCAGGCTTGATGTCTATTAGTTCCCAGGCTGAGACTAGATCTTCCACCCATTCTCTGGCTGGGTCTCTCACGATGGATCCCCCTCTTTTTTCCTCCTGAGCCAAGGTTACATTTAAGTCCCCACCTAGAATGATATTGTCAAGTTCATTTTGCTGTAAGAAGTCTTTTAGGGATTCCCAACAGTGTTTTTTTCCTCTATATGTTGTGGTACATAGATGTTGAAGAGGCTTACTAGATGACCCAAGTCTTTGTGGAGGAGTTTGGTGTGAATCTAGTGCATGCATGTGTCGGAGCTGATCAAATCTATTTTGGAGGTGTTCCACAGAGTGCATAGTCCTCCTGAGGCACCTCTGGCATTTTCGACTATTCCTTGGCTACCTCTCTAGACATTCAATGAAGCTTTGAGGGAGTCTTGTTGACTCATCTTGGTCTCCTGGAGTAGTAGGATGTTTGCTTTCGATGCTTTGATTATATCCTTGAGTGCTTCCTCTTTCCTCTTGCTACCAAAACCCCTACAATTCCAGGAGGTTAGAATCATCAGTTACCTTGGGGGGAGGAGTGGCCTCCTTGGGAGGCTTTGGCATGCTTTCTAGTGTGTCGAACGTTGATTAGATGCTTGATGGTTGGTTGTGAACCCTTTAGGACATCCTTGTAAGCTTCCTAGTCTCTTTCTTCTTTTTTGGTTTTCCTACCTCTTCCCTTTTTTTGGGGGTGGCCCAAGCTTTGCTTGTGCCTTCTGAGTCACTGCTTGTCTAGATCTCCCCTTCTTCTATGTCTTGACTTCCTTCCATCCTTTGGGGGGATTTGTTTTTCTCCCCTTCTTCTGCTGGTGATTGATTTCCTTTGTCTTCAGGGGTTTGGTTTCCTCGTGCTTCTTCACCTTGGGCCTCTTTACCTGGATCTACTTCCTCTTCGCCCGATTCCCTAGCCAAAATACTGAAGTTGTTCTCCTTCTCTTTAGTTCCTGGGTTTTTGGCTTGCGTTGGGACTATCTTTTTGCTTCTTGGTCCTTTTGTTTTGGCTTTCCCCTTTCGAGCCTATTGCCAGACTTCGTCCCCTGCTTTCTATATATTGGGGATCTTTGGGCAGTTCCTTTGGAAGTGGCCATATTCATGACAACCTCTACACTTGAACGAAAGCTGTTCGTAATCCATCTTTTGGAAGTGCTGCCAGTACCCAACTTTTAGTTTTATCGCTTCCGGAAGACCTACATCCAGATCAACTTCCACACAGATCCTGATGTAGGAGTATTGGTATTTTGGGTCTGCTCAATCGATGTAATGCCCCAGTCCATTTCCGATTGCTTGAAGCAAGGAGGGGTTCCAGCAATATATTGGTAGATTCAGGAGCCGAAACTAGACGGGGACGTATTTGGGTACTTCTGAGGTGGGATCAAAGCTTGGGGTCCAACAATTCAGATAGAGCCCTTGGGTGCCCATGAAGTACAGTGAATTCCTAAAGATTAGATCTTTGTCTTCTTAGGAGATGAATTCGAAGACAAAATACCCTCTCCCAACTGCATAGCACGTTATGCTGTTTGTGATCAGTGGTCTCCAGTTCCTTTGGATCCAGTTTTCCATAAATCTGGTTGAGGGCCAGAGTCCCATGAATTGACTTACTAGTCCTCGCTCTGAGAGGGAAAGAGTGACCTTCATTGGATGATCGGGGGGGAGGTCGATCTCCGGGACGGCGTCTAATATCTTTACGAAACTTGGAGGGTCAAAGGGAGGAAGCTTCTTGTTGTAGGCTGCAATGATCTTTCGAAAGGAGGTGGTTGGAGAGGGAGGGGGAGGAGGCTCCTCTCCTCCCTGCATGTCCATGGCGACGGCTAGGAGCGAACCCTAGGCAAACCTGTGAGGACGCACCAGAGCATGTTTCCAATATTATCAAAGTGCTTGTTAAAACTTATACACAATGTTATTCAGTGTGTTTTATACAATTCCTCCAGGTTTCACTACTTGGAACCTCTCATAAAAGGAGTTATAGAAAAAATGACATACCTTGCTAAATTCTGGCTTATTCTAGAGAGCGACCTTGTAGAGTGTGCCCCGCACGAAATGTTCATTTAATTGATATGAAAACTTTACCAAACATACTAAATACTGTACCCTAACCAACACATTTTGTCTCACTGAATTGGGATATATTATGAATAAGTTATGACATTTTTACCCGAAACACATGTTTTTGACTAGTTTAAGGACTATCCACAAACCCTATTTTCCATGGAGTGTAAATCCGAAAATATATTGACCCACAAGATGAATGTTTTACCACAAATACTTGGGTATGTTTTCTCAATGTTATAGGAATTTCAAGGTCTGAATCATTATATAAAAAAAATTATAGAGAAAATGGTGAGATGACTTGTAAATAACATACCTTAGAAAGCACGATCAAAAGAATTTATCTTTCCTTGCATTTCGGCCTTCTTTTCTTTACCTTCCCTCAGAAATTTGGCTTAGATATCCTTGGTTACCTCAAAAACCTATAGATATTCAATATTCTCAAGTTTGATTAAAATGAGAGAGCCTTGCCTCTTATTTATACTCTCCAAGTAGCTTCCTTAAAAACGTCTTCTAGGTCACTTGGCCCACTTTCCTTATTTTAGGGTTAACCCACTTCTAATTTCTCCATTAAATTTATTATTGAAATAATTTATTTGTTATTTAATTTGAATTATAATACACTCATCACTTCACTTTATTATTTACCTTTTAAAATCTCTTAAACCACTTTGACTACTTTGACCTTTTGGGGCTTTTAGATGACATATGAGGGTCCTCCAACTTCATAAGGCCATAACTCTCAAACCGTGAGGAGTTATGTGACATTCCACATACCACCAGAAATGGAATGGCATGAAATATCCATATATAATAGTATTACCTTCAAATATAGAAAAAATCATATTTTTTATCCATCAAACAAACTTGGGTCCATTACCCAAACCTGGGTTCTCCAACTTCACATGGTCATAACTCTCTAACTGTGAGGAGTTATGTGATGTTATACATACCACCAAAAATGGCATGACAAGAACTATCCATATAGGATATTTTCCCTGACTAATTCACTATACTTCATCTCATTATTTCATAATTAAGCATGGGTTCTCTTACTTCGTAAAGCATCTTCCCGTGAGGGCTTTCACCATAAGGGGACCACTTTGGAGTTCATCCATATTTATATTTTATCAACCATGACAAAAAAATAATGAGTCATATTTACATCAAAAAATATTGGGTCCATTACCCAAACCTTTGTGCTACTAGGCTTTCTTCAAGGGTTGACATCAATGACAACCAACCTTAATCAACAATCTCCCCCTTTGGCATTGATGGAAACACTATGATGCAATACTGAAATCATATCACTCATGCTCCCCCAGGAACCATGCCTCTATCCTCTGCATCTGATAAATCTTCCTCTATCCTCTGCATTTGATAAATCTCTCCCCCTTTGTCATCAATGGAAAAGGTATCTTTCCATCTGGGGCTGCTCCCCCTGACTGAACTGTCCTCTTATGGTGCTTCCTCGTGTACATCTAAGACATATAAGATAAGCATTCAAAAATAATTCAAAATGAATTCATTTTGGAGTAGAAATAAGTCCAAGTATTTGGTGAAGATATTCAAAGGCTTCCCGTGGAAGTGGTTTTGTAAATATGTCTGCCACTTGTTCTTTTATGCCCACATACTCAACTCCGATGTTCTTTTCTGCAACATGTTCTTGTAGAAAGTGATACTTTATTGGAATGTGCTTCATCTTGGAGTGAATCACTGGGTTTTTTGAGATATTGATGGCATTTTTATTATCACAATATATTGGAATGGGCTCATCGTACTCAACCTATATATATGTCAAAGTTTGTTTCATCCAAAGAACCTGTGTACAACATGTTGTTGTTGCAATATACTCTGCCTTAGTTGTAGATATATATAATGATGATTGTTTCTTGATTATCCATGATACCAAACACTCACCTAAGTAGAATGCTACTCCACTGGTGCTTCATTGGTCATCAATACAAGCTGCCCAATATGCATCTCTGTAGGCAATAAGTGATAGATCTTTTCCTTTTGGATACCATAATCCAAACTCTTCTATTCCTTTGAGATATCTGAAGATCCTCTTTACTACTAATACATGTGATTGCTTTGGTGCTGCTTAAAATCATGCCACCTATCCAACTGCCTGCATTACATTTGGTTTAGATGTTGTCACATATAGTAGGCTGCCAATCATTGACCAGTATTGCCTTTGATCTGTAGACTTCAAATCATCATATTTGTTCAACTTACAACTGGTTTGCATGGGAGTGATAACTGGTTTGCAATCTTCCATTCCGAACCTCTTTAGCATTTCTTTGATATACTTGGTTTGAGAAATAAAAATTCCTTGGTTGCTTTGACATATCTAAAGTCCCAGAAAGAAGGATAGTTCTCCAAGTAAGGACATTTCAAATTCATTCTGCATGTCTTTTGCAAATCTCTGTCTTAACCTGTCATCATCACTACCAAAAATAATATCATCAACATAAACTTCAATTAATAAAATATTACCTTGACTTACCTTGATGTAGAGGTTGTTGTCTGCACTTCCTTTTCTGAACCCTATTTGCTCCAGATACTTATCCAATCTAGAGTGCCAAGCTCTAGGAGCCTGTTTTAGACCATACAATGCCTTCTTTAATTTACACACATAGTCTTTGTTCTCTGACAACTGAAATCCTTTTGGTTGTTCAATGTAGACTTCTTCTTCAAGTTCCCCATTTAGAAAAGATGATTTTATGTCCATATACTTTAACATTTTTGGAGCATGCATAAGTTAAAAGAAAACAGATTGCTTCCATTCTGGCAACTGGGGAAAATGTCTCTTCAAAGTTGATTCCTTCAATATGTGCATATCCTTTACATACCAATCTATCTTTATTCCTTGTAACCTGTCCATCTTCATTCAATTTATTCCTGAAAACCCATTTTGTGTCAATCACATTCTTATTCTTTGGTCTTGGAATCAATTCCGAAGTGTCATTTTTCTCTATTTGATCCAATTATTCATCCATGGCCTTATTCCAAAATTCATCCTTGCTGGCTTCTTCAAAGCAATTTGGTTCAATTGTAGATAAGAGTGCTAGGTGTGTTTGTTTTGGTGAACGTATTTTTCTTCTAGTCTCAACTCCTGCATCTTTGTTTCCAATAATCTGATCTAAAGGATGATTCTTCTGTACTTATTTTATAGGTGTCTTTGGAGATACTTGTTGAACTTTCTCTTCTGCTTCTGTCAGATTCTCTTCATATTCATCTTCCTCTTCTACTTCTTTTTCATCTTCTTCTTTGAAAAGTTGTTCCATTGATTTGTTTTCTTCTTCCTTTGATTTTGGTCTGCCTGTTTCATCAATTGTTACGCTTATTCTTTCCACAACTTTGTTTAATCTTAGATTGTAACACTTGTATGATTTCCTTATACTTGAGTAACCAACAATTATTCCTTTTTCCACATGAGAGTCAAGCTTTCCCATTCTACCATCTTCTCTTTTGATGTAGCATTTGCTTTCAAAAACTTTGAAGTGCTTCACATTTGTTGGTCTTCCTTTCCATATCTTGTAGGGAGTTTTATCAGTGTTGTTTCTGATCATTACTCTGTTTTGAATGTGAACTGTTGTATGCACTTCCTGTGTCCAAAAAATATCTGTCAACTTTGAATCCATTATCATTGTTCGAGCCATTTATTGCACTATCCTGTTATTTGTTTCAACAACTCCATTCTGTTGAGGTGTCCTAGCAACAAAGAATTTCCTTTTTATTCGATGATTTCTGCAGTAGTCCATAAACTCCTTTGAGGTGAATTCTCCTGCATTATCTGGATTCTGATCTTAAGCATTTGATTCTTGAATCCATCTCATTTTCAACCATTTCCTTGTAGATCTTGAATTTTTCAAAAGCTTCTAACTTGTTCTTGAGAAAGCAAACTGCAGTCATTCTTGTATAATCATCAACTAATAAGATAAAGTATCTCTCACCTTTTAAGCCTTTTTTTGTAGTTGGTCCAACTAGATCAGTATGCACAATTTCCAGTGGTTTTGTTGTTGAATATTCCTTTGATTTGAACCTGGTCTTTGTTTGCTTTCCTTGTTGGCAATGCTTGCATAATGTGTTGGTTGGTTTCGTGATCTAGGGAATTTCTTTGACTGCTTCTCTTTTGTTGACTTTGACAAGGTTATAAAAATGCATGTGACCCATTCTTCTATTCCATAGATAAATTTCATCTTCCTTTCCTAGACAACACTTTTCATTTCCAGTTTCTCTTAACACATATATGTTCCTTGAAGTTCTTGCAGCTGTAGCGACCAATTTCCCTGAACCTTATTTTCTTATCTCACACTTTTGTGAATCGAAAGTAACTTTATGACCTTGGTCACACATTTTCCTCACACTTAAAATATTATTTTTCATATCTTCTACTAGTAGAACATTTTTTTCCTTTTCATTCTTGTTCCCAATTCAGACTATGCATTTTCCAATGATTTTGGCTGAATCATCATTTCCAAAGGAGACTGATCCATCTCTTTCCTTTCGTAATATAAGAAACTTGTCTCTATCAACTGTCATGTGTTTTGAACATCCATTGTCAACATACCAACCACGTTTCTTTTGTTTAGCTTGTAGACGGATTGTGCATTCTTCATCGCTATATTGATCTTGATTTCTTTTCCATGTCATTTTCTGAGGTTCTTGTTTGTGACTCTATTGAGGTTCTTTAGGAGGGACTATCATTCTGCAAATTTTGGCCATGTGTCCAAAATTGTTACATTTGTAACATTCCACTTCAATGCTCAAAGATTCAAACCTGTTGTAACTTCTTCTCTGTGATTCACTAGGTCTTCTTGAATATCCCCTTTGTGTATGGTTCTGAAGGTAGTTATTGTTCCTGTTGTTAGCTCCACAGTTTACAACTTTATGTTCAAAATTATTACATGCATAACATAAACCAAAAAATATAGTTTGATACCTGGTAGTTGAATATATTCTAAAAGGAGGTGCTCTTATGAATCGTTCTTCTTCTTGAGGTCTGTCTATCTGTTTTTGATTATGAAATATGAATCTTGTTGGTGGAGAAGTGTCCCTGTAATCTTCCTTGTATATCATTTTATCCCCTTTGATTGTTTCTGTATAGCTTTTTGGATTTGTTTCTTGCTCTATTGTTTTAGATTTTGATCCATTTTTTGTCTGATTGTATCCAAGTCTGGACTTGTCAAGATGAGATTTTTGACTACTGATAATGTCATCCACAACTTTTGAGCTATTCTGCATATTTTTCTTTTGAATATCCTTTCTTAGTGTGACAATCCTTGCTTCCAGGTTTCCAATGATCCTGTCCTTTCCTTCTAGTTGTTCTTTGACTGCCTCTTCAATTATTTTTATATTCTTCTATTTGAACCTTCAATATTGTGATCATTTGTTCTAGTTCTTGAGTGTTTTTTTTCTTATCTAGTTCTTCTTGTAGTTTCTTGTTTTTCTTGTTTTCTCTTCTGATAACTTCTATGGAACTCATTAATTCTTCTCGGAAGTCAACTTCTTCCTCTTCAATTTCTTCTTCATATGATTCTTCATATTCTTCTTTGGAGTCTTCTTTATCAGAGTCTTCTACTGCCATGAATAGAACTCTCCTTGTTTCACTGTCACTAACTTCATCTTCATCTGATGATGAGATGTATTCTTTGGTGAAAAATATTTTCTTGAAAACTTTCTTTGTAGTTCTTTTACCTTTATATGTTTTTCTGCCTTTTGAGTAACCTTCATAATTTCTCTTTTTCTTATGAGGACATTTGTTAGAAAAATGACCAATACCATCACAATTAAAACAAATTAAAGGAAGCTTACCTCTATACCTACATTTGGTTCCCTTGTTCAGTCTTTTTGATGAAGTTTGCCACTTCTTCATCATTTTCGGAGATGTCATTGCTGTTGTTATATTCTTCTTGTTCCTTTTTCTTTTGATTTTATCTTTTGGATGATTTGAAGGCTACTTCTTTTACATCTGGATTTTCTTGTTTAGTTCTCATCTCATATGGTGTGAATATTCCATGCAGTTCATCCATGCTTATTGAGTTTAGATCCGATCTTTCTTCTAGTGCTGATATCTTAGGGTTGAATCTCATAGGAAGAGATCTTAGTAACTTTTGAACAATTATAGATTCTTCAATTTCTTCTCCCAATCCTATGATTGCATTCACAATTTCATCAACTTGTAAGAAGTAGGCTGCGATATCTTCATCTTCCTTCATTTTTAGTTTTTTAAACTGACCTCTGTAAGTTTGAAGCTTTGCTTCTTCAACTTTTGAATCTCCTTCATAAATATTTCGAAGCTTGTCCCAAATCTCTTTAGCAGATTTACAATGTGCAACTTTGGTGAATACTGTATCACTGAGACCATTCAAAAGTGCATTTTTGGCTTTGGAATTGTTCTCACTGAGTTTCACTTCTTTGTCATTTGTTGGTGGAACTGTTGGTGCTATGTATCCATCTACAATTGATTGCCAAACTTGAAATCCCTATGCCCGTATATATGTCTTCATCCTTATGCTCCAAAAATCACACTTCTGTCCATCACACTGTGGTATTCCATTTTTATACAAGTTGGTACTCTCCATGATCTACCTTTCAGTGCTTAAACTGATTTATGAAGGAACCTGCTCTGATACCAATTGTTGGATTACTAAGAGGGGGGGTGAATCAATAATAGCGTAATTATAATATTTTTTCTTCAAATGTTATATCAATGTAGAACTATTATTCAATAATGACCAGAAAGAAATAAACAATCACACACATACACAGTACACCCGTGTTTTACGTGGAAACCCAAATCAAGAGAAAACCACATAATGCTTTTACTTATATGTCTTGAATAATTACATTCATTGGAAGCACCAACTGCCTTTGTTTTATAGCTGCAACTGGAAGGAGGCTCCAACCCCCTAGTTTCTCAGGCTACAACTTGAGGGAAGATCCAACTCCCCAATTCTCTGGCTACAACTAGAAGGAGGCTATAGCCCCCTATGTTCTCCGGATACAACTGGAAGGTGGCTACAACCACCTGTCCTTGCCCCGTCCTTCCACCCTAAAGTAGAAGTGGAATGATGAAACCACAGTCACATTATCACTGTGATATATACCATTGTAAAATTGTACCAATAAATTTGAACCATGCATCAACCATGCATCAACCTGTACCTCAACCTGTAATCAACATGTACCATAAACAAGTGCATCAACCATGCACCAACCTGTAGCAAACAAAATGTAATCAA
>JASDQU010100881.1:381530-393046 GCA_032191745.1 Picea mariana
TGCATCCAACCATGTACCAAGTATGTACCAATAATGTGTCAACTACTCATCAACTATGACTCATCAATATGTACCAACATCATCAACTATACACCTCATGTATGTGCCAACTCATCAACTACTTGTCTCAACCATGTACTCAACATGTACCTCAACCAAAAGCCCTCATCAATTTAATCATACAAATCTGATTTGTAGCTTTGTAATAGACCTGGTGTATATGATCACTTTCCTGCAAACCTTCCTTAACTTTAATAACAAGAGACTTTCATTTTCATCAAACTTTTCTTTAGTCTCACATGCCTAGTTTTGGATTACTCAAAAACCCTAACTTGAAGTAATCATAACTTTGAACCTATAATGTATAAAGATATGAAACTGATACATAATTTTTTTCAATGTGTTTTATGCAATTCCCCCAAGTTTCATTACTTGGAACCTCTCATAAAAGGCGTTATAGAAAAAATGGCCTACCTTGCTGAATTCAGGCTTATTCTAGAGAGTGGCCTTGTAGAGCGTGCCCCACACAAAATATTCATTGAATTGATCTGAAAATTTTAAAAAACATACTACATATTGTACCCTAACCAAAAAATTTGGTCTCACTGAATTTGGATCTATTATGAAGAAGTTATGACGTTTTTACCCGCAACACTTGTTTTTGACTAGTTTCAGGACTAGCCAGAAACCCTATTTTCAACGGAGTGTAACTCCAAAAATACAACGACCCACAAGATGATATTTTTATCACAAATACTTGGGTATGTTTTTTCAATTTCATAGAAATTTCATGGTCTGAATCATTATATAAAAAATTTTATAGATAAAATGGTGAGATGACCTGTAAATAACATACCTTAGAAAGCACCATCAAAAGAATTTATCCTTCCTTGCATTTTGGCCTTGTTTTCTTCACCTTCCCTCAGAAATTCATCTTATACATCCTTGGTTACCTCAGAAACCTATATATATTCAATATTATCAAGTGTTATTAAAATGAGAGAGCCTTCCCTCTTATTTATACTCTCCAAGTAGCTTCCTTAAAAACATCTTCTAGGTCACTTGGCCTACTTTTCTTATTTTAGGGTTAACCCACTTCTAATTTCTCCATTAAATTTATTATTGAAATAATATATTTTGTATTCACTTTGAATTATAATACAATCATCACTTCACTTTATTATTTACCTTTTAAAATCTCTTAAACCACTTTGACTACTTTGACCTTTTGGGGCTTCTAGATGACATATGAGGGTCCTCCAACTTCGTAAGGCCATAAATCTCAAATCCTGAGGAGTTATGTGAAATTACACATACCACCAAAAATGGAATGACATGTACTATCCATATAGAATAGTATTACATTCAAATATAGAAAAAATCATACCATTATCCATCAAACAAACTTGGGTCCATTACCCAAACCTTGGTTCTCCAACTTCACATGGTCATAACTTTCTAACCATGAAGAGTTATGTGATGTTATACATACCACAAAAAATGGCATTACAAGCACTATCCATATAGGATAGTTTCCCTGACAAATTCACTATCCTTCATCTCATTATTTGATAATTAAGCATGGGTTCTCTTACTCCGCAGAGTGTCTTCTTGTGAGGGATTTCACCATAAGGGGACCACTTTGGAGTTCATCCATATTTACTTATTATCAACTATGACAAAACAATAATGAGTCATATTTACATCAAACAATGTTGGGTCCATTACCCAAACCTTTGTGCTATGGGGCTTTGTTCAAGGGTTGACATCAATGACAACCAACCTTAATCAATAAGTATTTCTATTCTTGATTTTATTTTGACTTGAAGGATCTGTCATTTGATTTTCTTCTTCCTTTTTAATTATAAAGTTGTCCTCCTTAACAAAGTTCATGATTTTTACTTTCTTTATACTTGCATCTTGTCCTTTTAAGAAGGATGATCCTTTCTCATCTTTGTAAATGGTGCTCCATTTGTTATTGTCTTCTTTCTTATTGTATCCAAGACCATTTTTGTCATCATCTGATTTTTGGCTCTTCCAAATCTTATCAAAGATAGGTGAGCTATTATGGAAATTAAAAATCTTATTTGTCTTTTCATTCATCTTTTTGAGATTGACTATTTCTAACTTCAACACGTGACGTAATTCTTCCTTTTTAGTCAACTGAATTTTAAGGGCTTCTTCCACTTCTTTAGCATGTCCAAGATGGGTCTTTAGATTGATGACTATTTCTTGTGTCTCATCCAAGACTTAATTTCATTTAATAGTTTTTCCATATGTCTTTAATTCTTCCATCTCTTTTGTTATATAAAAAACTTTAGTTTTCAATATTTTGATTTCTTCCTCGTATTGTATATGAATCCTTTTGAGTTTGATGGATTCCAATAGAAACATTTGGCATGATTCTTCCTTTTTAGTTTTTTCGATCTTCTAATTTATTCCTTTTTCTTAGCTTCTACACTTTGATTCATCAAATTTTCATTAGTACTTTCATTAATCTTTTGGAAATTGATGATTTCCAATTCCAACATGTGGTAAGAATTTTCTTTCCTTGTTAACTGGGTTTTTAGGTCTTCTTTACTTTCTTTAATTTCCTCAAGTTGAGTGTTCGAATTCTCAACCTACTTTCTAAGATTCAAAACTTATGCTTCCATATTATGACATGATTCTTCTTTTTCCTGACTGATTTCATTCTTCAATTTCTCAATCTCCTCTATTTTTTCTTCCAGTTGAATTCTCTGTTCAAACTTTTCATGGTTAGAATGATCTAACTGTTGAAGTAGAAAAATATCCTTTTGTTGGATTTTATCCAACTCTTCTAGAGTGCACAGATGATCCAGATGGATATCGGTGGCCACCCACCTTTTTCGACTGGCTCAAAACAATTTTCTGACAATTTTAGCAATTTATTATTTTTAGCAGGTTTTAACTTCTGGGGCCATTTTGAGGGCCTAAATGAAGGTTTTTCGAGATATAGGTTCTCAATGAGATAAAAATGCATGATTGAGCCCCAAAAATGAATCTCCTCAACAATACCTTTCCAACGAGCTATCATACGCTTAAAACGAAGATCGTATGCAAAAGTTACGACCCCTGGTAGTTGATGTACTAACTTACCCAAATGGGGCCCACATGAATTTTGGCGCTTCATCTCCTAGGGTTAGATTTTTGGATGTCTAGGGGTTTTGGAATTCCTTTTTATTGTAAAAATACCCTGAGAGCCTAATTGTATTCATATTCTTGCGAATGTGAGTAGCCGTCACATCTCTTTTCAGAGATAAGATGCCACCATTCTAGCGAGTCTTTCACTCTGTATTTTTATAGTCTCTGTACATTTATTTCATTAATAGAAATTGTGTATTACTGTATCTCTGTGTTTATGGTTCCATATCTGATATATTTCTGTTATATTATTGGATATACATGATATCTCTGTGCATTTCTTTATTATATCTCCGCTCTCATTTTGTACCGAATTTAATCCAAATCAGTGGTATCAGAGCAGGTGGCGGAAGAAAAGAAAAATTATCGAGTAGATGATCCTATCAGTCTGTTGCTTGAGCAAGCTCTCATGTGACAGAGGGATGAAATGATGGAGAATTTTTCCCACATCCTTTAATACTTACTAATAGAAACAAGTGCATATTCATCAAGAGGCCACTTTGGAGGCACCTCATCTTTCAAGGTACAAGTTAATTTTGATATTCCTGTATTTGAAGGACAGATAGATGCAGAAGCCCTAGACAAATAGTTAAATCTGCTATAAGGTTATTTCTTTGTTCACAATTTTTTTGACAAAGAAAAGATCACCTTCACACTCCTTAAAGATCTTCCCCATGTCAAAAATTGGTGGGAAACTTATTGGGAGCAAAGTTTCATAGAGTAATCTAAAATATATGGGGCCGATCCCACTTGGGATTTTTTTGTGGATGCGGTAAAGGAATAATATTACTCTGTTGGAAGCTATGAGGACTGGTACATGATATGGACCACATTGTGGCAAGAGAGGGGCCAAGCAGTTCCAGAGTTCACCAATACCTTCCATACCTTGAGCACCAAGATGGGTATCAAAGACTTCGAGTGACATTTGGTTCTGAAATATCATGGGGCTGTACACAGATACATCCAAACTAAAATGGATTTTCTGGACATCTCATCACTCGGTGATACTTATCGATATGCTGTTAAAATCAAGCAGAAATTTAAGCATGAGAAAAAATAGGATTTTGGATCTGTAAATCCACAACAACCAAAGTATGACAAAGACATCCCTAACAAACAGTCTCTCGAAAACTAGTCCAAGACAAATGAAAAGAAGGGTCATAGGAAGACAAAGAAGGACACTGAAAAATGGTGTGATTTCCACAAAATCCCCTGGCACAGCACCGATGAATGTCGCTCAAAACAATCATTGGTGGCTAAGATCAAAGACAAGGAGCCGAACCCTAATTCAGAATCCGATTCTAAAAATATTGGTAAAGGACAGATCATTGACACAGACCCCACTATTATTGTCGCAATCACAACAGTTCAACCAGAAGAACCAATAGATCCTGAAGAGGGGGGCAGCTTTTTCATTCACAGATGCGGGTGGAGGCAACCCCACTACATTTTATTGTTGATAGTGGAAGCCAAAAGAACCTCATCTCAGCAGAGGTCGTTAAAAAGTTGGGATTGTTGAAAACACCACACCCACAACCATATAACATCAGGTGGCTTCACCAAGGATGAGATCTTCGTGTCAGCCAGTAATGTCGATTATCATATGACATCCAACCCTTCAAGGACAAGGTATTATGTGATGTTGCCCCATTAGATGTCTGTGATGTTCTCTTGGGCTAGCCATATATGTGGAAGTGCCATGATGTTTATGAGTCTCGACCCCATAGTGTCATTGTTACTTTGGTGGGTCATCTCTACAGAATACCAGAGGTAGTTTCGACTATTGTTCCACCTAAAAAGTGCCACAAGGTAGTATCTCATACTGTAAAATTTAGCTTCTTCACAATCCATTCAAAAGGAGAACATAAGGACACTGCAACCACTACAACCTTGCCCTAGGCACCTTCTATCCAACAGAATCAGGTCGACAAGGCTACAGAAAAGCGCAAATATTCCTTTTGCACACTGTCCTCTCATGTATCTCAACTTGTTGAATAGCCTCAACCTCACAAGGTTCTTGACATACTTCCACAAACTGAGAAGTGCGATGTCTCCAACAATACAAGTAGCCCACCAAGATGTAGATCAAACAAATGATTTTCCCTCTCCCCAGGGAACTCAACGCAATGTAGAATATTGCTTCCTAAGGAGGGAGGATTGATCTAGATGGATATCGATGGACACCCACCTTTTTCGACTGGCTCAAAACAGTGTTTTGACAATTTTGGAAATTTACTATTTTTAGTAAGTTTTAACTTCTAGGGAGATTTTGAGGGCCTAAATGAAAATCCTCGATGATACCTTTCCAACGAGCTATCATACGCATAAAACAGAGATCGTATGCAAGCGTTACAATCCCAGGAAGTTGATGTACTAACTTACCCAAACGGGGCCCACATGACTTTTGGCGCTTCATTCCCTAGTGTTAAGTTTTTGGATGTATAGGGTTTTTGGCATTCCTGTTTATTATAAAAAGGCCTTGAGATCCTCATTGTACTCATATTCTTGCAAATGCGAGTAGCCGTCACATATCTTCTCAGAGAGAAGCTACCACCATTCTAGCGAGTCTTTCACTCTGTATTTTTACAGTCTCTGTACATTTCTTTCATTAATAGAAATAGTGTATTACTATATCTATGTGTTTATGGTTGCATATCTGATATATTTTTGTTATATTATTGGATATATGCGATATCTCTGTGCATTTCTCTATGACATCTCCGCTCTCATTTCGTGCCGAAAATAATCCAGATCAGTGGTATCAGAGCAGGCTGTTCTTGATGTTTTTTTTTTTTTTCAGTGCATGTCCCCGACGAGGTATGAGTATAGAAATTTGGGTCTTGAGCTTGTCTCTCTTGAGGAAAATCACTCTCGCACACCGAAGAAATCCTCAATGGTGAAAGAAAATAAAAATGATGGAGCAGACGATCCTATCAGTCTGTTTCTTGAGCAAGCTCTCACACGATAGAGGGACAAAATGATGGAGATTTTTTCCCACATTCTTCAACGCCTGTCGATAGAAACAGGTGCATATTCATCAAGCGGCCACTTTGGAGGCACCTCTCCTTTCAAGGTACAAGTTAATTTTGATATTCATGTATTTGAGGGATAGATAGATGCAGAAGCCCTAGACAAATGGTTAAATCTTCTAGAAGGTTATTTCTTTGTTCACAAATTTTCCTACAATGAAAAGATCACCTTCACACTCCTTAAAGATATTCCCCATGTCAAACATTCATGGGAAACATGTTGGGAGCAGAGTTCCACATATGAGTCTGAAATATATGGGGCTGGTCCCACTTGGGATTTTTTTATGGATGCGGTAAAGGAACAGTATTACCCTGTTGGAAACTATGAGGACCAATACATGAGATGGACCACACTGTGGCAAGAGAGGGGCCAAGAAGTTCTGAAGTTCACCAATACCTTCCATACCTTGCACACCAAGATGGGTATCAAAGACTCCAAGCAACATTTGGTTCTGAAATACCATGGGGCTCTACACAGATACATTCAGACTGAAATGGATTTTCTGGACATCTCATCACTCGGTGCTACTTATCGATATGTTGTTAAAATCAAGGAGAAATTTAAGAACCAGAAAAAATGGGATTTTGGATCTGTAAATCCGCAACAATCAAAGTATGACAAAGACAACCCTAACAAATAGTATCCCGAAAACCAGTCCAAGACACAGGAAAAGAAGGGTCACAGGAAGACAAAGAAGGACAACGGAAAATGGTGCGATTTCCACAAAATCCCTTGGCATAACATCGATGAATGTCGCTCAAAAAAGTCATTGGTGGCTGAGATCAAAGATAAGGAGGTGAACCCTGATTCAGAATCTGATTCTAAAATTACTGATAAAGGACAGATCATTGACACAGACCCCACTTCTATTATCGCAACCACAACTATTCAACCAGAAGAACAAATATATCCCAAAGAGGGGCAGCGCCTTTTTCATTCACAAATGTGGGTGGAGGGGACCCCTTTGCATTTTATTGTTGATAGCGGAAGCCATAAGAACCTCATCTTAGCAGAGGTCATCAAACAGTTGGGATTGTTGATAACACCACACCCACAACCATACAACATTAGATGGCTTCGCCAAGGATTCGATCTCCATGTCAACTAGTAATGTTGATTGTCATACGACATCCAGCCCTTCAAGGATGAGGTATTATGTGATGTTGCCCCACTGGATGTCTATGATATTCTCTTGGGCCAGCCATATATGTGGAAGCGCCATGTTGTTTATGAGTCTCGAACCCGTAGTGTCATTGTTACTTTGGGGGGTCATCTCTACATAATACAAGAGGTATTTCTGACTATTGTTCCACCTAAAAATTTCCGCAAGGTAGTATCTCACACTACAAAATTTAGCTTCTTCACAATCTTTTCAAAAGGAGAACATAAGGAAATTATAACCACTACAGCCTCACCCAAAGCACCTTCTATCCAACAGAAGCAGGTCAACAAGGCTACAACAAAGCGCAAATATTCCTTCCACACACCATCCTCTCATGTATCTCGACTTGTTGAAAAGCCTCAGCCTCAAAAGGTTCTTGACATACTTCCACAAACTGAGCAGTGCGATGTCTCTAGCAATACAAGAAACTCACCAAGATGCAGATCCAACAAATGCTTTTCCCTCTCCCATGGGAACTCAATGCAATGGAGACCATTGCTTCCTAAGGATGTAGGATCGATATAGGTGGATATCGGTGGCCACCCACCTTTTTCAACTGGCTCAAAACATTTTTTTGACAATTTTGGCAATTTACTATTTTTAGCAAGTTTTAACCTCTGAGGCCATTTTGAGGGCCTAAATGAAGGTTTTTAGAGATATAGGTTCTCAATGATAATTTAAGGCATTATTGAGCCCCCAAAATGAATCTCCTCTATGATACCTTTCCAACGAGCTATCATACGCCTAAATCAAAGATTGTATGCAAAAGTTACGGCCCCAGGAAGTTGATGTACTAACTTACCCAAACGAGGTCCAAATGACTTTTGGTGCTTCATCTCCTAGGGTTAGGTTTTTGGATTTATAGGGTTTTTGGAATTCCTATTTATTGTAAAAAGGCCTTGAGAGCCTCATTGTACTCATCTACTTGTGAATGCGAGTAGCCGTCACATCTCTTCTCAGAGATAAGCTGCCACCATTCTCGTGAGTCTTTCACTCTGTGTTTTTACAGTCTCTATACATTTCTTTCATTAATATAAATCCTATATTACCGTATCTCTATGTTTATGGTTTCATATCTGATATATTTCTATTATATTATTGTATATATGCAATATCACTATGCATTTCTTTATTATATCTCTGCTCTCATTTCGTGCCAAAAATAATCTGGATCAATGGTATTAGAGCAGACTGTTCTTGATCTTTTTTTTTCTCAGTGCATGTCCCCAACGAGGTCCGAGTATATCAAGTTAGGTCTTGAGCTTGTCTCTCTTGAGAATAATCACTCTCACACACCCAAGAAACCCTTAATGGTGAAAGAAAAGAAAAATGTCAGAGCAGACGATCCTATCAGTCTGTTGCTTGAGCAAGCTCTAATGCGACAGAGGGACAAAATGATGGAGAATTTTTCCCAAATCCTTTAATTCCCGCTGATAGCAACAAGCGCATATTCATCAAGCGTCCACTTTAGAGGCACCTCACCTTTCAAGGTACAAGTTAATTTTGATATTCCTTTATTTGAAGGATAGATAGATGCAGAAGCCCTAGAGAAATGGTTAAATCTGCTAGAAGGTTATTTCTCTGTTTACAAATTTTTTGATAAAGAAAAGATCACCTTCGCACTCCTTAGAGCTCTTCCCCATGTCAAACATTGGTGGGAAACTTATTGGGAGTAGAGTTCCACAGAGGATTCTGAAATATATGGGGCCAATCCCACTAGGGATTTTTTGTGTGGATGCGATAAAGGAACAAAATTACCCTGTTGGAAACTATGAGGACCAGTACATGAGATGGACCACACTGCGGCAAGAGAGGGGCCAAGTAGTTTTAGAGTTCACCAATACCTTCCATACCTTGCGCACCAAGCTGGGTATCAAATATTCCAAGTGACATTTGGTTCTAAAATACCGTGGGGCTCTACATAGATACATCTAGACATAAGAAGACATAAGACATTTTATTGTTGATAGCAAAAGACATAAGAACCTCATCTCAGCTGAGGTCATCAAACAGTTGGGATTGTCGACAACAGCACACCCGCAACCATACAACATTGGGTGGCTTCACCAAGGATGAGATCTCCGTGTCAGCCAATAATGTAGATTGTCATATGACGTCCATCCATTCAAGGATGAGGTATTATGTGATGTTTCCCCAATGTATTTCTATGATTTTCTCTTGGGACAACCATATATGTGGAAGCGCCATGCTATTTATGAGTCTCGACCCATAGTGTCATTGTTACTTTGGGGGGTCATCTCTACAGAATACCAGAGGTAGTTCCAACTATTGTTCCACCTAAAAAGTGACGTAAGGTAGTATCTCATACTGCAAAATTTAGCTTCTTCACAATCTGTTCCAAAGGAGAACAGAAGGACACTGTAACCACTATAGCCTCACCCCAAGCACCTTCTATCCAACATAAGCAGGTCTACAAGGATGCAACAAAGTGAAAAGATTCATTCTGCATATTGTCCTCTCATGTATCTTGAATTTTTGAACAACCTCAGCCTCAAAAGGTTCTTGACATACTTCCACAAACTGAGCAACGCGATGTCTCCAACAATACAAGCAACTCACCAAGATGCAGATCCAACAAACACTTTTCCCTCACCCCCGGGAACTCAAAGTAGTGCAGACCATTACTTCCTAAGGAGGGAGGATTGATCCAGGTGAATATCGGTGGCCACCCTCTTTTTATGACTGGCTCAAAACAGTTTTATGATCATTTTGGCAATTTACTATTTTTAGCAGGTTTTAACTTTTGGGGCCATTTTGAGGGCCTAAATGAAGGTTTTTTGATATCTAGGTTACCAATTATACTATAAGGAATTATTGATCCCCCAAAATGAATCTCCTCAATGATACCTTTCCAACGAGCTATCATACGCCTAAAACGAAGATCGTATGCAAAAGTTATGACCCCGGGAAGTTGATGTACTAACTTACCCAAACGGGGCCCACATGACTTTTGGCGCTTCATCTCCTAGGCTTAGGTTTTTTAATGTGTAGGGTTTTTGGAATTCCTACTTATTGTAAAAATTCCTTGAGAGCCTCATTTTACTCATCTTCTTGTGAATGCGAATAGCCATCACATCTCTTCTCAGAGATAAGATGCCACCATTCTAGCGAGTCTTTCACTCTGTATTTTTACAGTCTCTGTACATTTCTTTGATTAATAGAAATCATGTATTACTGTATCTCTATGTTTATGGTTGCATCTTTGATATATTTATGTTATATTATTGTATATACGCGATATCTCTGTGCATTTCCTTATGACATCTCTGCTCTCATTTCATGCCGAAAATAATCCGGATCAACAGAGTTGTGTACTCAATACTGTCAAGAGCCTCCATAGGAACTTTAATATGCATATAATTTCCTGGTTCCAATTGAATCACTCCTATGGTGGCTGCAACATCAGTTTTAAGACTATGTAATCTTTCTTTAATGATTATCGAGGTATGGCTCAATTCCTTGATGAGGTTGTATTCCTCACCGTTGACTGATATTTGCATCAAGTCCTGTATTTCATACTGATTAGAAATGTATTTCTCTATATTATGTTCTTCAATCTGATTGCAATTTTTCTTTTCTTTATTTTCTTCATTATCTTGATATGAACTCACTTCTTTTGAATTTTCTTCTTTATTCTGATAGGAATCCTCTTCATTAGAATCTTGTTCTTTACTCTAACAAGAATCCTCTGTATTTGAGTCTTGTTGCTCACTTTGATAGGATTTCTTTTCTTCTTGTGTTTCATTCTGATAACAATTTTCTAGTTCGATCCACAATTCTTTAGAAGATTTGTAGTGCTTCATATTTTCTTTAACTTGGTCTGACAATCCATCCTGAATTGCTTTTAAGGCTACTGAATTGTTTCTATTTGCTTCTTTTTCAATTTTGGATTTGATCTTTAAAGTAGTTAAGTGCTAGGGATTACTTACTACCGAATCCCAAACACCAAATCCTCTTGACTTTAGATATGTTTTCATATTTTCTCTCCATGATAAATAATCTGTTCCATCAAATAAGGGAGATTCATTTATGGAGATAGCAATTTGTCCACCCATTTCTTTTGAATCTACCTTTAGTGTTTAAACTGTTTTGAAGGAACCCCATCTGATACCAACTGATGAAAATGGGTACTTGACATTGA
>JASDQU010100881.1:393066-440144 GCA_032191745.1 Picea mariana
GTTTTCATATTTTCTCTCCATGATAAATAATCTGTTCCATCAAATAAGGGAGATTCATTTATGGAGATAGCAATTTGTCCACCCATTTCTTTTGAATCTACCTTTAGTGTTTAAACTGTTTTGAAGGAACCCCATCTGATACCAACTGATGAAAATGGGTACTTGACATTGAGAGGGGGGAGGGGGGGTGGGGGTGGGGGGGTGAATCAGTGTCACAAAACTTAGGACACTTTTCCACTTTTCACAAAGTAACTGAACAAGAAATATTTATTTCATTTTCTCAATCAATATATATAAAACAACAAATACTTTATTTATTTATTTAACTTGAATCACTACATAAGATCAATCTTTGAATATCATCTTCATACAATTATGAGAGAACCAACTCTCTGTTACAAGACCCAGCTTGTAGTTCTCAGATACAACTGAGAAATGAGGAATCCAACCCTCATAACAATTCCCATCTTGTTGATCTAAGATCCAACTAAGATGTGAGGAATCCAATCCTCATACAAGACCCAACTTGTAAATAGGCACCAACCTGATAGAATGAACTTTTCATTCAATCCATTATATATATATATATGTGTGTGTGTGTGTGTGTGTGTGTGTGTGTTTGTGTGTGTGTGTGTGTGTGTGTACTTCAACAAATTCAACTACATTCTTCTCACAATTCCTTTTTGTTTATATAGTCTTCCAATTGGTGTGAATTTTAATTATTGTGTCTTTTGATATTTGAACCATTGTACCTTTCCATTTAAAATGATAATCTTTAAACTTTAGTTAATATCATTTTCCTTTTTATTTATTTATTCATGTTTTCATGTTTTAACTCTCTTTCAATCATGAATATGTATCGGTTCATTTGTCCTCATGAGTTGATCACATACATGGATCAACTCATTAGATCATACTCATGCTTTTGTTGCATTCTCGTTTCACCAACAAATCATATTCCATATTTTAACGGTTCTCTGTGTTGTTCTGGTGTAACTCATTGTCGAATGAAACCTATATGAGGTGCTTCCTTCAAACCATATGATCACAAACATAGAACCACGGGATTATATATTTAATCACTGTATTATCTTTTTCCTTTATTTCTTATTTCATATGATCAATGTTGGTGACCAAACACTAGACCAAACAAGTTCTATAGCGCTTTATCAGAATCAACGATCACGATTCAATATTTTGATGAGATGGAAAGTTGTCGGAACTTCGACACTTCACCCTTAGAAACTTTTGAAACCTTTCAAAACTTCCAAACCATATTTCTCGAATAGATCAGACAGTTTACGTTTATTTTACGGAACCAGATCAATGGTCATATATGATCTTTACATCTATCCTTTCATTGCTTAATTCGACAGTTAGGACTTAATCAAGAAATGAGATGGATGGCCACCATTTACTTCTAGATTTTGGCTACTATGCTTATGCTATCCTTCCACTTTATTTTGATCAACGGTTGAGAGTACACCCTACATCATATCGACTATCGATATCTCCTTCGGGTCTCCAGACTTCGGAGATTTTAAATCTCAACCTCTTCTTTCCTTCGGAGTGATCACCTGCTGAGTAAGTCATAAAAAGTGGATAACGCTTGCTATAGGTTAATGCTTCCACTTACACTATCCTTCCATTGTAGTAGACCGACGAACGAGAATGCTCTCGAAGTGTTCTTCAGATCAGATGTCTCGTGTTCACTTCGGGACTTCGGCATTCATGACTTTGGGACTTGGGCAAGTGCTGGTGGTAAAACTCCTGAAGCAGAACTCTCGGAGTGACATAAAATGCTTACATCACTTTCTGATGTGTCACAAGCCATGTAGCTACCACGTGTCACTCTGATTCATGATTTTCACATACCTGAAATGCTAATTCATCTTGACACTTGTCATTCTCTAATTGCACCATGTGTCCTTGCTTGACATAGTCTTGTTGACATGGATATCCTCATGTGGATCATGTTCATCTCCTTGATCTAACAGTCAAAATAGTATCTAAGGGTATCTCGGATTGACAACTGAGAGCGACTTCATACCTTCGTTCTTCGGGACTTCAAGACTTTTGAAATTTCTTGGCGGTGAAACTCCCGAAGCAATTCTCCTGGAGTGATGTAACTATTGACGTCATGTGTTGACATGGAATGAGCCAATTTCCTCTTGACACATGTCATAATATGATTATGCCATGTGTATTTGCTGATGTGGTCTACTGACGTGGTTTTCCACATGTCCTTGTAGACATGGTCTATTGACGTGGTCTTCCACGTGTCCTTGTTGACGTGGTTTGTTGACATGTTCTGCCACTTGTATTTTGTTGTCGCGGTCTACTAGCATGGTATTTTGACATGGATTGCCACGTTTCCTTTCTAACATGGCCTTCTAACCAAAAACCCTGATCCAATGGTCATCTTGTGTCCTCCAGATCCGATGGTCCTTATTCATTTCGGATTTCGGGCTTTGGGTAATTCAAATCTCAAACTGAATTCTTGACGTGAGATTTCTCCGAAGCTTAACCTCCTCGTATCTTTATACCCAAAACGAATGTTTTTCATTGATCATGATCTTAGATCGACGACTTGATATTTCTGCGATGAAGCTATGCTATCTTATCCTATCCTTCCACTTATAATGATCCAACGACTGACGAAAACTCACATAAATGAGATCTCAGATCTTATCGTTCTTATCATATCCTTCCACTCAAAAGTGATCCAACGGTTGTGAAGACACTCGTAGAAGATCCACGATCACGAATGATTGTGGAACCACAACTTGTGAGTGATTTAACTCGTTACCCAAAATGCACAATTGGAAGTTGTGCATTGTTGGTGAGTCAACCATAATCGTCAATCTTCGAAGCTATAAAATCGAATGGTCCTGAATAATTGTGGGATTGGAACAAGCGCGATATTTAATTCTCCTTTTGATATCCACAATTCATCCCTACCTTTGATCTAGAAATTATGCATCCGATAGTCATGAATTAATTTGATTTAAACTGATCACTTGTTGGATCAAGCACAGTCATCGATATCCAAGTATATGAGATCTGATGATCTAGACCAATTGCGGGATTAGAACTAGTGGGTTGTTTAATTCTTCTTTCGCCCCTTGTATTTCATCCCTGCTGTTGATCTAGCTTGCAAATCCGATGGTCACGATCCTCTAATGGTCCTCAAGCCCATGGTCACTTATATGACCGATGTTCATAATATGAGATAGTCAACACGACCAATTTCTTGATCAAACGACTGTTGAGGCTTCTCACTCTGATCGGACGACTACTGAGGTTTCTTCGTCTGATCTTACGCTTTTGATTTCAAGCATTGACCTCTGCATATTGTTCTCTCCTCCTCTTGATCTTACACTTTTGATCTTCTATACATTGTTCGCTCCTCCTACTGATATTTTATCATAGGAACATTGTTTATCCTATCGTGATCAACAATAATCACGAATTGCTTCATATTGTTCGCTTGTTTTGATAACTGATATATTGTGCAATGCACTCTTCCTTTTGATCTTTGATCTTCATTTTCTTCTGTACTGTGTTTACCCTTCTGAGCTTTGATCTTCATACTGTTCACTTCTTCTGCTAATTGATATACTATTGACATCAATGACAATATCATCTATGGTAAATGATAATTCATAGTAATAAAAAATTATCACATCGACTGTTGACATCACTGAAAATATGCCCAACATATTTTTGGGTCTGTCCCTCCCTCAACCCATTGACTCCCTCTCCCCCTCTATGCATAAGAACAAAATATCTCCACTTTAGCCCCAGTAGAACCATCTAACCCTATAATGCCCTTTCCTATACCTAACCCAACTTAACCTCGACCCCCACACCCGATCTCAACTAATATCCTTATGGTCGTACCTCTTCCTAGGGTCCTGGACACAACCCCTACACCTTCAACCTAGTGATCTAACCATTTCAGTATTCCTCAAATCACTTTCAATTCTAATCCCACAGGTCCCAATTGTTCACCATGGGGCTTGCATAATATTAATTAGGACAAATCTTAAGAGACCAAGCATGACCACAACCTCGATCATGGCTACATGATTTAGATGTGTTATATGAACAAGATGAAGAAATCCCTATCAATGTTCCATAACTAAATTATCCCCATTATCCCCCTAACTTATGAGAAAATTCATGAATGGAATGAATCCCGTATACAAATTTTAGGTGGCAGGGAAAACTGAGGCATGTGATAACAGTGTCATTAAAAATGAAATAGAAGGATATTGTTGGCTCTCTCCCTCCATCCAATTCTCTCCCTCTCACCCTCCATGCATAGGAGCCTACCTCCAATTTGTCCATTTACCCTTACATATAACTATAGAACACATATTAAATAAAAATATGTGTTTACATTACATTACAAACAAATAAAAAATAAACAAAAAGTAAAACAAATAAAAAATATACATTTCAAACATAAAAAACACTATGATGCCAAAGATTGAGAAAATACATCATCTCCCAAACTGGTTGATGATTGCATTGTTTAACCCCACCTTCTAGTGAGGAGAGAATGCATAGGAGTAGTCCACTAAAATATGCATTAGATCGCCCCCACCTGCTAGTATGGAGGTGAAGAGGAGAAACCCACTAACATTTGCATTAGTTCAATACTTTCCATTAATGACAATGCATGGAGGAGAAAACCAGGATAAGGAGAGATTGAACTCACATGTGCATCAGAGGGATAGACCCGACAATTTTGTCGGTATGTAGCCCCATTGCTGATATAGATAGAGAATGTAGATCTTGTAGTTTTATGTTCTTGTTTAAATGGTTCACATTAGTTATGTTTGAGTTCCATTCACTTCAATTTTTCCCTATCATTCACTCATTATTTTGGGTTCAATACCTTGTATACTACATCACTTTTCCATATTTATATAGGCACAACAGAGAGAGAACATTGTTTGAAATGAAAATTCAACATATATAATAGGACCATTGATATAGATCCATGATCAACGATCTATGCTTATTTCATCCAATGAAAGTGCATGTTGGATAAAAAGAGGTCAAAATCCTAAATTCGGAACCATTGTATTAACAAGTGATAACATGTCATCACCTTATTCAATTTGGTACGCAAGGGTGGTATTAGGAAACCACTTTATCTCACCTCTGAAATGCATGAATTGATGATATGTGCCACTGTGATGTAATCCAACTAAATAATGCTTCACGTCGATGTAATCTAAAGAAATTTTTAAAAAAATTTAAAACAATTACCCCTAAAACAAATGAGGTAAACGCACATGGTAAACATTGTTATGAGTACAATAGACTCCAGTAAAAGTAGTCAAATTCTCCTTTGAAAAATAAGTTCGATTATTTTTCTCATTTCATTATTTCAAATGTGTTCAAATTGTTTAAAACAAGGATAGATGGAGAAAGGTAGCCAGTCTTTTCTCCCTAAAAGTAACCAAATGGCCACTAAATTGAACCATAGCCAAATTTGACCATCCAAGAAAATTACTGTATCTAATGACCACTTGGAGGAAAGCTAAAGGGATGTTTTTGACCCTACAATGTCTTTCCTTGAACTTCACCAATTAACTCAGAGAGCCCAGGTTGACTATAAAAATGGTCAAAACTACTTGAACTTATGGCAATCGAACCTGGCCAGATCAATTGTTCCACAAACTTACCGATTTCTAGAATTAGTAAATTTGTGTGTTGTCAATTACCTAGTGGATAGGAAATAAATTATTTTTGTACATGATTTTAGGATAGCCTATGAAATAACTAAAGAATCCATTGCCCAAATTCTCCAAATTCCATACCATGTTGTATATGAAACACTTGATGATGATGAGCTTGACTCTAAGTACCAAGAATTATCATAGTATGAAAGAGAGAAGATGTTGAGTAGTCAGTTAGCCCCATATTCCCCATTACCAACTAGTCCACCTTCTTTCAAATCCACCATCTTCCCTGAACTAAAGAAGAAGGATATTGCCATGATTTGTCAAGCTTTAGGCTATGAAAATGATATATCAGTGGATGATACCATTTTTTGGCTGATTTCTATCTTAATTCCACCAGAGTCAATCACCCTCACAAATTTTGATTATTTCCAGTTCCTATAGGAAGTCATAAACTTCCAATTGTCAAATTTCCACATCAGTAAGTCTTTTAGGTATCAGGTGATCCAGTTTATTTTTGAGGAATGATATGAAGGAAGAAATATCATAGAGATATAGAAAATAAATACACAGAGATATGGCAAGGAACACAATAATATAGTAAAGCTCGGATTTTATTAATGATTGTCTTAAATACAAAAGGATGTAAAATGAAAAAACACACACACACTAGCTAGAATGGTGGTAGCTTATCTCTGAGAAGAGATGTGTCGGCTATGCTCATTCATAGTAAGTTGATTAAAATGAGGCTCCAAAGGCATTCTTAAAATAAAGAATAAATGAGGAAACCATAAACATAAAAAACCTAACCCTAGGAGATGAAGTGTTAAAAATCATGTGGGCTTTGATGGGGTAAGTTGGTACATCAACTTCCTAGGGTCGTAAATTTTGTAAACGATCTCCGTTTTAGGTGCATGATAGCTCCATGGAAATAAATATATGAGGAATACACACATGTGGCAATTTTATGCCCAAAAAAGCGTGTTTAGGGCCTTAAAACGGCCCCGAAAGTTTAGGACCCAAAAAATTATAGAAAAATACAAAAATGGAAACTGGTCTTTGAGTAAGTGGAATAGGTGGGTGGCCACCGATATCCACCTAGATAGTTACTCCCTCCTTATGAAGAAATGGTTTACATTGTTTCAAGTGTCAACATCATATGATGAAACTTCTGTTGAACCTGACCCCTAGTGAGCCACTTAGCCTGATGAGGAAATTGCCTTGCTTTGCCAACCTGATGGAGTTTGATAGTCTGTTGGCAGGATTCCTTTTTATTGGTGTCCATGAAATGATAAATTGTCACCTGTTCTATGCAGGAAGGATTGAGTTATGTAGTTACTAATTGTTCAGCTGCATTTGAAGTGTCCAGGAGAGGTGGAAAATATCGTCGGAGCAATTCCACATTAAATACAAGGTGCAAGTGAAGGAAAGAAGGAAAACGTAATTCAAAATAATTCTCACCCACAACCTTGGTTATGGTGTTAGGCTCGTATCAGAGGGGGGACAATTTCTAGTGGGGTCATGTGAGGTGCTCTTTCTAAATGCAACCAGAACTTATCTCCCACCTGAAATTTGTGTGGTACTCGATGTTGATCATGGCACTACTTATACTTGGCATTGGATTTCTGCACAATATCATGAGCTTGTTGCTGGATGTGCTAGATTTTCTCAAAAAACATTGTTTCCCAATTAGGCTTGGCCTCGGCATGGGAGGACTCTTCCTATGTGTCTGCAATGAAAAGAGCTACATCAATGGGGGCCAATGGTTGGAACCCCAAACAAACCTGAAAAGGGATATGGAAAATTAAGTTGTGGAGGGCTTTGTTGTAAGTATATTTAACATAAGGAAGGATTTCATCCCATGTGTGTGGATGTTTGGAATTATACATCCTCAGGATATGAACAATCATCATGTTGACTACCTTTGTTTTTCCATTAGTATGTGGGTGTAAGGCAGTCAATTTGGTCAGTTTGGTGTCCATCATAGACCACATGCTGGACCAAAAAGTGCTCAGGAACCTATTGTCTCAATCATAGATAATAATTTGTGGGATCCCAAAATGAACCCAAACATGTGTGAAGAAGAGCTTGGTGGTGGCCTCGATTGTGATGCTCTTCTTGCAGGGTTCCAAAATTTACATCTTAGAGAATTAATCGATGACCATGAAGACATGGTCATTCCCGTGCTTGGTTGAAGGTAGATCAGACATATAGTCCATGGAGATGGACTCCCAAGGTCTATCTAAAGTAGGAAGAAGGGTGTATATCCCCTATTTCTTGATGGAGGGCTTGGAAATGGTGCATGAAGTGCAAGATCTAATGTACTTGTGAACATATTGTCGAAGCTTCGACCAATAAAAAATATTTTGTAGTACTCCCATTATTTTTTCTATGCCAGATTTTCCTTCTTCCCGATTGTAATGAACTTCCTAGATAATATTGGCATGATTTCTTGAAGGAGCACAGAGATGGCTTAGATGGAATAAAAATTAATCCTCGAGATGAAATCTGGGAACTATTTTTCATGCACTCAATGTTCGATAGGCAGTAGAAAAGTCATATTGATTATTGTATAATTGCGTCCATCTGTATGTCTCATGCCCATAATAGTTACGAACTATGGTTAGCACTACCACTGCAGGATGACTGAGGCAAGATGTGACATGGTTGGTGCTACCCTTCTTGTACTTGAATGGCCATAATACATCATCCATCATCAACATGAATGTAGTCAGGGAATTATTCAAGCCGAAAGGCATGGCCAACCACTCAAAGAGGCCTTCTTTAGACTTGAAGGTTGTATTCCACACATTAGTTTGCTCAATCAACACCTGGTGGTAGCTTGAATTTAGATCAATATTGATAAAAAAAACTTGGCTTCCTTGAGTTGATCGAGAATATTATCAATCCAAGGAATTGGGTACCAGTTCTTTACTGTGATCTTGTTTAGGTCTCCGTAATCAAAAAAAAGTCACCATGTTCCATACTTCTTCCATACTATAATAATTGGGCTCCTGCAAGATTAGGATCTTGGTCTGATGTGGCCTTTCATAATTATCTCTTAGATCTGGCATTTGATTTCTTCATTATCCATAACATAACACTTGTATATAAGTCTATTAGGAATATGAGAATTGGGTGTCATATCAATGGAGTGATTTACCTGACAGTGCACAGGGACCCTAGTAGGTGAGGAAAATATGTCTTTGTAATCCTATACTATTCCATCCACCTATTTATACTAGGTAGAGAGACCCCATGTAGAGGTTTTGGTGATTGCAATGACCTTTTGTTCACCTCCCGATCAAAACATACAGAGGAAAAATATCTTGGTCTAAGATACCACCATTCTACATTTCTTCGTGAAGATCAAAGAGACCGTAGTGTTTGGGACTTCCTCCACGTACCCTGTAGAGTTGATCTCCCAAAGTAATAATTACATTGCAGGGCCTAGATTCATTAAAAACATGATACTTCCACATATATGGTTTTCCTAGAAAAACATCATAAAATTCAAGGGGGGAAACATCACACAATACCTCTTCTTTGAAGGCTTTTATGTCATAGTGTACGTGACATTGTTGGATAACGTGGATGTCATGTACCTAGCTGAGCCAAACAATGGTGTATGATTAAGGATGCAAATTCGTTGGTAGGTTCAACCTCTTAAAAAACTCTACTGAGATAAATTTCTTCTCTCTACCACTTCCAAAAATGAAATGGAGTGGGTTTCCCTTCACCCACATTTGTGAGTGGAAAAGTCACTTCCCTTCTTCAGGCTCCTTTGGTTACTCTGGCTAGAATTTTGTGGTAGCAACGATGACATTGGGTTCTACATCAATGATACATATTCCCTTTTCTAGTTCCAAATCAGATTCTGAGTCAACATCTGACCCTGGGGATTTTGTATTAGCCAACAAAGACTATTTGGAGTGACATACATCAATATTGTGCCAAGGGATTTTGTGGAACTCACACAATTTTCCAGTGTCCTTCTTCGACTTCTCATTTCACTTCTTTGTTGGTGGCTTGGGCTGGTTATCCTGGGGTTAGACATCCTTTCTTTGGACATCCTTACCATACTTGAACTCCTTCTTGTTATGTTGCTTGAACTTCTACTCAATTTTGACAACATATCAATAAGAGGCTCCCAACGATGAAATGTCTAGAAACTCCATTTCGGTTTGTATGTACCTATGCAGATCCCCTCGATATTTTAGGACCATATTTCACTCAGATTATTTGATACCCATCTTGGTGTGAAATGTATGGAAAGTATTGGTGAAATCTGACACTGTTTGGCCCCTCTCTTGTCACAGTGTTGTCCATCTCATGTACTAGTCATCATAACTTTCAATAGGGTAATATTGTTCCTTTAGGGAATAAACAAAATCCTCTCAAGTGGGTCCTGGCCCAAAACTTACAGAATCATCCTTGGCATGTTTCTCACAGTAAGTCTCCCACCAATATTTGACATGGGAAAGGGACTTAAGGAGCTCAAAGGTGATCTTTTCACTGTTGGAAAAATTGTGGATAGAGAAATAACCCTCTAGTATATTTAACCATTTTTCCAAAGCATCAACGTCTATTTGGACTTCAAATAAAGGAATATCAAAGTTGAATTATACCTTGAAGTGTGTCACACCTCCAAAGTGACTGCTGGTTGAAGGTGCCTCTGTTGTTGTCAAAGGATCTGAGTGAAATTATCCATCATCTCATTCCTCTCTTGTGCGAAGGATTCCTCGAGCAATAGTTTGAAAGGATATCTTGTCCCGTCATCCCTCTTCTCTTCCACCATGTAATGTTTCTTGGGTGTGCGAGAGAGGTTTTACTCAAGAGAAACAAGCTTGATACCCAACTCTCTATACATTGACCTCGTCAGGGACATGCACTAAGAACGACAAAGAGAAGACTGCTTTGATACCACTAATCCATATTATTTTTTAGGAATGATATGAAAGTAAAAATATCACAGAGATATAACAAATAAATACACAAATATATGGAAAGGAACACAGTAATATTGTAAATCTCAAATTCTATTAATGACTGACTGAAATACAAAAGACTGTAAAATTAAAAAAAACACACGCTAGCTAGAATTGTGGTAGCTTATCTTTGAGAAGAGATGTGTCAGCAACGATCATTTGCAAGAATAAAAATACAATGAGCCTCCAAAGTCCTTTTTGACATAAATTATAAATGAGAAAACCATAAACATTAAAATACCTTACCCTAGGATATGAAGAACCAAAAGTCATGTGGGCCCTGATGGGATAAGTTGGTACATCAACTTTTCGGAGTCGTAAATTTTTCATAATATCTCTCTTTTAGGTGCACGATAGCACGTTGGAAATAACTATATGAGGACTACACATGTTGTCGTCACACTCTAGCTAAATGCGACAATATGATAGTGTCGTGCCCAAAAAACATTGTTTAGGGCCTCAAAACGACCCTAGAAGTTTAAGACATGAAAAAATGTAGAAAAACTACCAAAATGGAAACTGGTCTTTGAGCCAGTGGAATCGGTGGGTGGCCCCCAATATCCAACTAGATCACCAAGCCTACTTGGTGCACCTCATATTATTCAGTAATTCTTCCTTTTTTGAGAGTTGTGGGATCAAAACAAAGGATGATTCAGGTAAAACTAAGCCAACAATTGAGTGGAATGAGGAGGTGAGGAAACGAGACTAGAATAAGGTTTCGGCCTTTATGTGAAATAATTCATGAGTGCATGCTACCTTTTTCTCCATGTCACTCAACCTCCTAGGATGTTTCATGAGTTTAAAAAGATACTGCAACTGAGCAAAGATACCAGATCAAGAGATTGGTACTTGGCTAAGGATCACACCATCATTAGAGTATATGGTTTTGAACAGGAGCCATTCAAGCTGCCAATTTTCCTAACTCCAAGAATATTTTCTTTGGAATACTTCAAACAAAATCTCATTTCATATCTATTTCATTTTTCCCAACATAAGCAGGCCATCACTTTCAAGCTACCTGAAGATGTCGTCCCTTTCTTGGTCAAGCTTATAACTACTCTAGTTTTTACAAAAGAAATACTACAACAACTGGATTTTGAAAAAGGAAGTAAATGGGTGTATGAACCACATGGTGTGATTGCAGCGAGGATTCCCATGGATAAACCTTTGTTGAATCCTGTAGTGGAAATAATTTCTAACTAGGATTCATGGGAATATGTTAAGAAAAATCTATAGGTAGAGGCACAAAATCAAACTACCACCGAGTCAGTGGACCAATCCAATATAATTTAGACTCCTTAGAAACAAGAATTACAACTTTGAAAGAGGACATTTTCAGACATGCATTCTGAAATGGATATTGATGATCAACTGAGTGAGAAACTAAGAAAAAATACTAAAGGTGATGAAGAATTAGACTTAGAGGGGTTCTTAGATGAGTTTATAGGAGAAGGGAGTATGCTGGAAATCAGACAATGATCAAGTGAATCTAGTTCAACTTCAAAGGGGCCTGCTATCAATATTGAGAATCTTAGTTTATCTCTATTTTAAACACCAAAAGTTTCACAAACCTCTAGAGCTGAAGGAATCTCTAATAAGCAACCCTGAATCTTTTCATGGTATTTGGATATAAAGAGAAAAAATCATGTGGTGAGAAATAAAATGTATCCTCGGGCTTGGGGAGAAAACACAACTCAAAAACAATTACTATCTGTTGTGGATTACCTACAAGGTATATTCAATTTGGTTGTACTAGAGTCAAAGGTACTTAAGCCCCTTTTCCCCGTAGATTACAAAGCCACTCAAATGAGAGTAAAGCTTTGGGATATCAACCATGTGGATATGATTGAGTTGCACCAACATAAAAGTGATATGTTGTATAGAGGGGTCTTGCAATCCTTTGCGAGTGAGGGGAAGATGAAAAATATGGTAATCAAAATAGAGAATTAGTTGATGCAGGAGAGGGTGGCCACTAAAGACAATATAATTCAAATTAATGAGTTGGAGAGGAAGATTATTTCCCTAGGAGAAAATCCTAAAAATATGACTATTTTAGGAGACCTAATAAAAGAGAAGGATAATGAGATTAAAATCCTCAAGAAAAAGCTAAATTTTCTTGATGTACAACATGTTTACACCCCAAAGTTTCATTCCAATCATGAAGAAAATGAGCTAATTTACCAACAATTATTGGAAATAGAAATATCATAGAACAACTACAAGCTAAAATTGAAACCTTGAGAGACAAACAAACTCAGAGATTGCAGGAAGCCAAGTCAGCTACAATGAAAAATGCTCCATTAGACCCAGCAGAGGGATTATCAAAAGTCATGGCTGATTCGAGTGTGAAGGAGATTGAGTTGGAGATTATGAAAAACCAACTCAAACAAAGAGATTCCAAGGTAGAAAAACTAGAATATCGGGTGAAGAGCAGAGAGTTATGTTTGGAACAAATCAATGCTACTAAAGAGGAAGCTCAAAAGGAAGAAAATAGAATGAAGGCAAGGGTGACAGGGAGGACTACCATGAAAGGAGATAAGCATATCATTTGGGATGATATAGCTAACACAATTTTTAAGAATTGGTTTTATTTTACCTTGGTACAGGATGAACATGATTTAATCATTATCATCTTGGAAGACATAAAAGGAACAACAAATGATTTGGAGAATAAACCTGATTTGGCAGTTGATATACTAAAGTTCTTGAACAATAGAACTAAAGAGGAGTTGAAGGATTTTCATGTCAATGACAAAACTAGCATTGTAATGGATGCTAAAAGAGTCATTACAAAAAGGATATTGCTGCAAAATGTGGAAACTAAGTGCCATGAGGTTATGAGGAAAATATCTACTTTTAAGAATATTTTTAGGGATGTCATCAAACATGGATTACCATCATTTGGGAATGCAAATGGGGATGTGTATCCAATGAAAAATTATTATAAGATATTAGAAGATAGGAGGGACAATGACAACGAGTTTGAAAAGCTTGATGACACTTTGAAGGGGAAAGATGTAGTGAAATTGTTGGGGAGAGATTTTGAGCTATTGCACAATTTGAAAATGATTTTCAGGAAATTACCTCCCCCAGTTTATGAGAAATACACTAATATGGATGAGGTAGTAAGAAACTTGAATTGTCATAAGTATCTGATGGGAAAAGATTAGAAAATATTGTGTCAATTTGCTAAATTACCAATGGGAAGACAAGGAAATTTGAGTGGAGCCCACCCAAGTCCCTATTTTACTGAGTAATTTTTCATGTACATTAATTTCTACCTAAGTGATATTATGATATAGTTGAATGTATTAAGAATGAAGTTGTCCTAAGTGTTTTATGAAGCTGTAATAGGAATACCTTGTATGGTTTATTGTACTGTTCTTCAGAATCCATCCATCCATACCATTTAAATTGCAGATGTATGATACATATGGTAATTTCATATGTGTTAATACTTGGGAATGCATTTTCATCATGCCCTGGTTTCATGCATTTTTAAGCATTTTTCCCTTTATGCGTTTTTTTGTATTTACAATGCAGTTTTTAACCTTTACGCATGGTTGAGGGTTTTTTGTTTCAAAATGCACAAATAAAGTATGAATATATGCAAAATGATAACATATAAACTGCAAAATGTTTATCACTCAATTTTGAGGTCATATGATTCCTAGGCATGCATTGTATAGTAATCTAGTTTTACCATCCATTTTACAAAAGGTCTTGAATTTGGGTTCCAGGTAGAAGTCCTTTTTCATTTGAAAATGCACTTTGGATGATACAGATAGATTTAAAATGTTATTAAATTCACCCCAAAACTTAGATGAATAAATTTGTAGCTATATAGAATCATGTGCGTGCATTTCCATTAGGGCACTTTCTATTGATTTGGTCTCTCAATTTACAAGGTAAAGTTTTCCTCTTTTACATAACAACCACTTTTATGTTCAGAAACACAACACTAAATATGTAGACATGTGTAAAATAATCTAAGACACCCTCAGGAACTTGAATCAATCAAATTTCAGGTGTGTTAATACCTAGGCGTGCATTTTCATAATGCCCTCATTTCATGCATTTTAAATCATTTTTCCCATTATGCATATTTTTGCATTTACAAAGCAATTTTTAACCTTTATTCACAATAGAGGGTTTTTGGTTTCAAAATGCACAACTAAAATATGAATATATAAAAAATCATGAAATACAAAATCCACAACTTTTATCACTCATTTTGGCAGTTATATGATTCATAGACGTGCATTTTATAGTAAACTAGTTTTACCATCCATTTTACAAAAGATGTTGAATTTGGGTTCCAGGTAGAAGTCCTTTTTCATTTGAAAATGCACTCTAGATGATATAGATAGATTCAGATTGATATCAAATTCACCCCAAAACTTAGATGACTAGATTTGTAGCTATATAGAAGCATGGGAGTGCATTTCCATTAGGGCACTTTCTACTGATTTAGTCTCTGAATTTACAAGGTAGATTTCGTCTCTTTTACACAACAACCACTTTTT
This sequence comes from Picea mariana, assembly GCA_032191745.1. NCBI lineage: Eukaryota > Viridiplantae > Streptophyta > Pinopsida > Pinales > Pinaceae > Picea > Picea mariana. The sequence continues at coordinate 408,280 of JASDQU010100881.1, forward strand.
ATGTTTGCAAACACAACACTAAATATGTAGACAGGTGTAAAATAATATAAGTCACCCTCAGAAACTTGAATCACTCAAATTTCATGTGCTTTAAGACATGGGCATGCATGTTTCATCATTCCTCAGTTTCATGCATTTTTAAGAATTTTCCTCGTTATGTTTTGTTTTTTTTGCATTTACATCAAAGTTATGTTTTTAGACAACTTATTTTTTATATTTAACATTCATTTTAATATCTCATGCTTCTCATAATATAATTTATGTAATTCTTCTTATATTGTGGTAATGTGATCGTGGGAATGCACAAACCTCAGAGCAGGGAAACGACTAATAATATCCATATCCATTTAAAGTGAAATTTATTAGTTTTTTTATAATTGAATTTAACTTGTTTTTTTGTTGATAAATGTAGTTTTCAACACCTGATGTACTTGAAAATGTTAGAAACTATGAGGACATGTTTGAATTGGACTTGGTTGAGACAATTAAAAAGGCTATGAGAAAAAAAAACATTGAACTTACTGAGTTGTTTACACGTGAACCAAGAAAGGAGATCACACAAATATGTAGATTTTTGATGGAGGAAATAGAATGATCTATGATAAGCAACATATTTTAAAATGGTTATTTATCACATATGTTCATGCATGAATTTTTTTTTCTACTTTTATATGATCTGAATAAAATATTTTTTCTTTTTATAGGAATTATTCAGAAAACTTCAACAACCTGCTCCTGAGGATGGTGTTGGTAGCAATGGTTCTCAAACACCAAAACGTCCTACCATGAGACACATACCTACGAGGCTTTTTGGCTCTCTACATGTGGCTTTCAACCTCGTGATTGAGATGACCAAACCTTATGGGGCCCATGAGACACCATTGGCGAATTGCACGCCATACCAAGCACTTGATGGTGGAGATGAGGCAATTGGTGATTCTAAATATTTCTTTCCTAGATCATCATGTGTTACCAACAAGGGAAAACTTCTAGTTACATTTTTGGTGGATGAGAAAACAATTTCGATCAATATACAAAAAATCCCAAGTATTTATTAATGTCTTAATTATTTCCTACTATCTAATTGAAGCATACATATCTACGGTTATTTTAAATTAATGATCATATTGTTCTGCAGGAAACAACACCTTTTTTAAGCATATGAATGACAAGGCCTTAGATATTTTTGGGCCTACCATATGGACATGGTGGAATGTTTAGAATCCCAGTTTAAAGAAGGAACTTATTGAACACTTGGTCGACTTGTTCGATGATTCCTTCAACAAAATTGGAGTCACCTAGTTGATCAATAAATATTTGAAATATGTGAGGGACCAATGTAGGGATCATTTGCAAACAAAACCTAGGTATGAGCATCCTCCAATTATTTGCAAGGTTGAGTGGAAGAATCTATTGTAGGATGCAAAGGATAAGAAAATGAGAAAAGAAGGAAAGATGCCACCTGGACCAGGAATGTATATCATATTTTGAATTTAATATGATGATTTTTTGTTAGTTATATATAAAAGTTGTGATACACAACCCATTGGAAAATTTTTCTAGGATTCCAGACACACCAAAAGAAACCAAGGAAATATTAGAAAAACATAGGAAGCACAAACTTGGCCAGGGTGGTTATGTGAAACTAGAAGAACGAATTGTAAGCACCAAATAATTAAACCATATAATTCCTATCATCATCCAACTATTATTTAATTGCATCCGATTAACCAAATTTGAGATCTTGTACAATGCAAGGGCCTTAATTCAAAATTGCGACCACAAAAGAAGACCTATGGCTCGGTTTCAAGTGTGTCTTTCAAGTTGTGCTTGAATACCGACAAAGCATGGGGAAAACAAAATATTCCCCTTTGAATGACATCGCAATTAAAATCAATGGACTTTAACTATTACTTGTAAAATCTATTCACGATTGATTTCACCCATAAATGAATGTTCCTTTTTGTTTCAAGCAAGAGAGCAATAATAATAATGAAGCTAGCTGTGGAAAACATCCCAATGATAGTGGAGTGCAGTCCGATGATGGTGGTGTGAAGTCAGGCCATGACGGTGGAGTGAAGCCCGACCATGATGGTGGAGTGCAACCCGATGATGGTGGTGTTCAACCTGACCATGATGGTGGAGTGCAACCCAATGATGGTGGTGTGAAATCTGACCATGATGGTATTATGGATACAAAATCAGAAGTATTGATTAATGAAATTATTAATATTTACTTGGAGATGGTTTACTCATAGCTTTTCATGTTTTGATGGCAGACCATGTAGATGAGAATGCTTGGTGAGTGTAGGAACACATGACAGTTGAACCAATGGTCTTGACTAGTCAACCTAGTAAATAATATTGTAATGATATTTTCATTAATGAACTACTTCTATAAATAATAACTAACTATGTCAATTCAACCCTTTTGTGCTTGTAGTCAAGTTCCCTTAGCAACAACATGCACATCATGGATATTACCCAACTAGACATATAACACATCAAAGAATGCATATTGAATCAACACCAACATAGGGACCAACAACAAAAGTATATCAAGACATGGATGAGCCAATCAACAGATTTATGAAAACTAAAAAACAGAAAAAGAAGTGATTGTATATATTATGAGAAACATGTATAATGAAAACATATTTTGATGATAAAATATATTAATATATACTATTTGTTGTTACCTTCTTATGGATTTATGTTATGAGAAACATTTATAATGGAAACATATTTTGATGATAAAATTTATTAATATATACTATTTTTTTATATCTTGTTATGGATTTATGTTATATGTTTTGTATGTACAAAACCACATAGTTGCACACATTCTTTCTTTTATTTACCTTTAAATTTTGTTTTGCTAATTTCTATGCATGAATCGAACTATGCTACTTTCCATTATCTTCTAGTATATAGATTGGGTATGGGGAACTGAGAGTGATGCANACGGGTTCAAATGAGCTTCCACCTTTACATGGTTGGCCTTGTTCAGTAGAGAATAAATTATTCTCGAAACAAAGAGAAGCTCATTTAGGTTTTCCACTTTAGTATTTCAAGAGTCTCGTACATGTTGATATGACTGTTTATTTATTTAATTATTATTCAATCATATAACTTTTTATTCTCTGATGAGTTTTGCATGTATTCTAAAGGGCCAAGGTTAGGGATATAGTTTCGAGTTAGATTTTATCTGGATATGTGAGGTGTTCACTTCAGACTAAAAGGATATCCAAATTTTATTACCTTATATCTTTGGTTGTTGATTCGATCTATTTTATTATGTCTTATTTACTGATAAAATATACACTATCACAATGGGTTTCTATGGAATCTCATTACATGCATAAGGGTGACCAACGAGTTGAGACTTTTTGCAATTGTTTGCATATTCCATGGAATCTTGACATGGTTTCGACTACCATAATCTAACATTAAAAAACTTCAACCTAGTACTTTTCGTGCCACCATAATTCCCCCCACTCTCTTTTTCATGAGCCTCCCAAAGGATGACTTATACTTTATGATCCATAATGCCTTATTTTAAAATAATAACTATGGAAAGATTATATAGGTTTCCCATGGTGAACTTTTATTTTTCATAGTAGATAACCAATCATATTCATTGTTTATGGTCATACATATTTGGTATAGAACCAAAATTGAGGAACTTTGTGATTTATGTGAAATAACCTTGAATTCCTTCCACCCAAAATATATTTAGGTGTGGAAATTCATCTAGGGTATCCATAGTTTCCACATATCTTCCCATATATTGGTGGGAAGAGTTGTATATATACTCACAGGCCTATGGGTAGATTTGTAGAATATACAACTCCATCCATAGGCATGTGGGAAGAGTTGTGACATCTCTGCCCACAGGCCTATGGGAAGAGTTGCGACATCTCTGCCCACATGCCTGGGAAGAGTTTCCACGTCTTTTCCCACAGGCCCATGGGAAGAGTTTCCATGTGGGAAGAGTTACCACATCTCTTCCCACATGTTTGTGGGTAGATTTGTAGCATCTGAAACTCCACCCACATGTCAGTAGGCAAAGTTGCCACATATTTCCCCACAAACATGTGGGCAGAGTTGTAAAATCAACAACTCTGTCCACAGGCCTATGGGAAACGTTTCCATGTAGCGAAATTAGATAACTAAATTTGGAGCTATATAAAATCATGGACATGCATTTCCATTAGGTCACTTTCTATAGTTTTGGTCTCTCAATTTACAAGGTAGAATTTTCCTCTTTTACATAACAACCACTTTTATGTTTGCAAATGAATATCTAAATATGTAGACATGTGTAAAATTATCTAAGACACCCTTAGAAACTTGAACAACTCAAATTGTAGGGGTGTTAAGACCTGGGCATGCATTTTAGTGAAGCCTAGTGTGCATTTCCACATAAGGGCATACATTACAGTTTAAAGTCAAAACAAGTATTTTTCTCAATTAAGTATTCCATTTTATTTTTTCTAGAGTCTCATATATGTTTATATGTCCATTTATTTATTTAATTTATTATTCAGACATATAACCTTGTATTCTCTGACAATTTATGTAGGTGTTTGCAAGGGAAATTCAACTAACAACTAGCCTATGTGTGATGTAGTTGTACAAGCTCCTTCCTCATAGATCTCAAGGATGAAGGAAATTAGTACACATTTTTCCATTTTAGTTTGTGTGTGTGCACAATTGTGAAACATTCATGTATATTTCAACCCTTTACTAAATTTTGGGCACAACATCATAGTATGAATTTTTTAGGGTTTACAACAAATCCATAGTCCTATAAATTGTAACTTGTAAATTAACAACACCATACATGGATTTTTCTTCCTAGGGCATGCATTTCTCATCATGCCTGTTCTCATGCAATTTTCCCTTTATGCATTGTTTTTCATTTGCAAGGAAAAGTTTAGCATTTATGCACAACAGAGGGTTTTTGGTTTCAAAATGCACAACTGAAGTATGAATAGATGTAAAACGATAAAATCCAAACTCCACAATTGGAACCACTCAACTTGGAGTTCATATGGGTCCTAGGCATGCATTTTATAGTAAGACGGTGTTGGCACAGGGGTAGACCCAGGGTTCAATGCTTCAAAACGCACCAAAAAACCCCTAACTACTGGCCCTTTTGAGAACACCTGCGAAGAAGGCGAAGTCTCACTCGAGGTAGAAGCAGGGGGGTTACAAGATGCAGGTGTCTGTAACCAATATGGGACATAGATATGTGATAAAAACACTTCATAGAGTATTCTAGAAACACTTAGAAGGTGATATGCATTAGTTTATTAGCTTTAATAACATCGCAGAACATACCCAAATATAGATTGACGCAGTAACAATAAATATTAAGCACTTCAACCACTTAGCACAAAACACCAGGTTAGATCTAGAATTCATTCATCTTTAAGACAAGTAAGCCCTAAGCAACAACATATCTATCTATCATACATAATAATCAAAGCACTAAGCATATTCATAACATAAACAATACAAGACAAAGCCAACCAAAGACACAAGATATACGTGGTTCACCCTAGTGTGGGGCTACATCCACCAACTGCTTCATCTTCTTTATTATTATTCAATCTCTTACATTCATCCTCTCATGTGCACTAAGCCACAGAGTCGAGCTTCGCATAGGACAAGAGATCTGTGCACCAAATCCTCCTTCCAAAACCTGGTCAAGGTATAGAGCTAACTTCTCTAGCAAGCACATATCCTTCACACATACACACCCTTGCACAAAGAAATTCAAAACTATTTTCACTTAGATACACACGCTATATTCTTCACTTCTACCTTACATTCTTAACTATTTATGCTTTTACAATCCCTTACAATAAAGCCTAATCATGGGTAAACCCATGGGCCGACATCCCATAACCCATTACAAAAACCCTAGAGATCCCTTGCTAGGTCCACATAGCCAGCAAAATAAGTGAGATCCATGATCTCAGCTTCGCCTGGGTGCTCCATCTTTGAAAAGCCTGTTGATGTCCAAAAGTGGTCCAAACATGACCAAGGTTTTCTCAAAACTTGGTTGAGGGCCAAAAAACAATTTCACCCTCCATTTTACAAGAATGTATTGAATCTTGGTTCAAGGTAGAAATAAGTCCTTAGTCATTTTATAATGCACTCCGTATGATATATAAATATTTAGAATGATATTAAATTCACCACAAAACTTAGATAACTCTATTTGGAGATATATAGAAGCATGGGCATGCATTTCCCTTAGTTCAAAGTATTATGGGAAAAGTATGGAATATTGATTCAATGTAGAAGTCCTTAGTCATTTTATAATCCACTTTGTATGATATATAAAGATTTAGAATGTTATTAACTTCACCCCAAAGCTTAGATAACCCTATTTGGATCTATATAGAGGCATGGGAATGCATTTCCCTTATTTCAAAGTATTGCGGTAAAACTTGTAAATATAATTTGGTTATTTGTAATAACTTTGTTGAAGGACAAGGTTCTGGCAATGGTGCCGAGTTAGATTTTCTATGAATATGCGTGGTGTTCACTTCAAGCTAAAATGATCTCCAAATTTTGTTACCTTGTATCTTTTTTTTCTCAATCTTATTTCTCATGTCTTATTTACTTTAATAAAATCCACACTATCACAATGGGTTGCGATGGAATGGCATTACATGCATAAGGGACCAGGGTGACCAACTAGTTGACACTTGTTTCAATTCTTTGCATATTCCATGGAATCTTAACATTGTGTCGACTACCATAGTCTAACACAAAGAAACTTCAACCTAGTAGTTTTTGTTCCGCCATAATTTCCTCCTCTTGCTTTGTCATGCACCGACCAAAGGATGAATTATACTTTATGATATAGAATGAATTAATTTAAAATACTATCTATGGAAGGATTATATAGGTTTTCTATGATGAACTTATATTTTTCATATTATATAATCAATCATATTCATTGTTTATGGTCATACATATTTGGTACAGAACTAAACTTCAAGAACTTTGTGATTTATGTGAAATAACCTTCAACTGCTTCCACCCAAAATAGATTTAGATGTGGGAATTCAAACAAGGTAACCATAATTTCCACATCTTTGCCCACATGCCTATGGGAATAGTTTCCACATCTCTACCCACAGGCCCATGGGTAGAGTTGTAGATCTTCACATATGCTTGTGGGTAGATTTTTAGCATATACAACTTTTCCCACATGCTTGTGGTCAGATATGCAACATCTCTATCCACAGGCCCATGGGAAGAGTTGCCATATCTCTACCCAGAAGCTTGTGGTCAGAGTTGTAGTATCTACAAATCTTCCCGCATGGCTATGGGAACAATTTCCACATCTTTTCCCACAGGCTTGTTGGCAGAGTTTCCATGTGGAAATATTTACCACATCTCTTCCCATAGTTTCGTGGGTAGAGTTGTAGCATATGCAACTCCAACAATAGGCCTAGGGGAAGAGTTGCCACATTTCTTCCCACAATACTATGGGTAGAGTTGTAGCATTTGAAATTATTTCCACATGCATGTGGGAATAATTTCCATGTAGAGAACTTAGATAACTAAATTTGGAGCTATATAGATGCATGGTCATGCATTTACATTAGGTCACTTTCCACTATTTTGGTCTCTCAATTTATAAGGTAGACTTTGCCTCTTTTACACATCATCCAATTTTGTGTTTGAAAATGAAAATATAAATATGTAGACAGGTATAAAATTATCTAAGACACCCTCATAAACTTGAATCACTCAAATTGTAGGCACGTAAAGACCAAGGCATTCATTTTTTTGAAGTCTGACATGCATTTTTCCACAAATGAAGAAATTACAATTTAAAAAAAAAAACAAATATTTTTCTCAATAAGGTATTCCATTTTAGTCTTTCTAGAGTCTCATACATGTTGATCTGTCTTTTTATTTATTTAATTATTATTTAGTCATATAACCTTGTATTCTATGATGATTTTTGTAGGTCTCCCCAATGGAAATGCAACTAAAATATAGCCTATGTGTGATGTGGTTGTACAAGAACATGCCTCATCAAGCTCATGGATGCAAGTATTTAGTACTCATTTTTCCATTTTAGTTAGTGTGCATGCACAATTGCCAAACAATCATGTATATTTCAACCCTTTACTAAATTTTGGGCACAAATCAACCTAGTATGCTTTATTAAGGGTTTACAAAGAATCCATAGTCCCGTAAATTTCAACTTGTAAATTAAGAACACCATACATACATTTTTCTTTCTAGGGCATGCATTTCTCACCATGCCCCATTTTCATGCATTTTTCCTTTTTTGCATTTACAAGGCAAATTTTAGAATTTGTGCACAACTAAGGGTTTTTGGTTTCAAAATACACAACTGAAGTATGAATATATGAAGTTGATAAAATCCAAACTCCACAATTGGACCCACTCAATTTGGAGGCCACATAATTCTTATGGGTTCATTTTACAATAAGACAATTTTATCCTCCATTTTACAACAAGGATAGAATATTGGATCAAGGTAGAAGTCCTTAGTCATTTTATAATGCACTGTGTATGGTATATAAATATTTAGAGTTTTATTAAATTCACTCCAAAACTTAGATAACTCTATTTGGATCTATACAGAAGCATAGGAGTGCATTTCCCTTAGTTCACTTTCTACTATTTTGGTCTCTCAATTTACAAGACAGACATTGCTTCTTTTACACAACAACAACTTTTATGTTTCCAAATGAAAATCTAAATATGTAGACAGGTGTAAAATTATCTAAGACACTCTCAAAAACTTGAACCACTCAAATTTCAGGGGCATTAAGACTTGGGTGTGCATATTAGTGAAGCCTGGTGTGCATTTTTGCACAATGGCATAAGTTATAGTTTAAAATCAAAACATGTATTTCAGAAGTGTGATTGTGTATTTTGACTTGTGGATGCTCAAACCAACTTGAATTAGGGTCTTATGAAAAAATATAAATCCTAATATTATGTGTCTATACAATATTATATCGAGAACATTATCATCTACATATTTCTAAACCTGCTCCTTATGTCCGATGCAATTTGAATTCTTTTTCATTTATCATACCATCATAGGATCGAAACTTCGATGATCGTCCATCACATTCTTGGAGCTATACTACGTCACAATGTTGACTATTTTTTCCGACCATGTCGTCATGCATTTGCCAAATTCATCATGCAATATTGTTGAATTGTCGATGGACTGGGCACCATAGAGTGTTGCTACACCGACATGGATTTCTAGCCATAAAGTCATAGTTTCTATTGAATGCGAATCCAATTTTTGACGATACTTACATGATTCTAAGTTTCAATAATAATCACCATCGTCGAATCAAAGACGATAGGTTTTCTAGTGACAGTTTCATCGAATATGCCACATGAAAAACCCATTTTTCTCCATATTGAGAGAGATATGATTTTTGACATTACGACAAACATCTATTTCGTAAAACCTCTCCATAGATGCCATGTGCCAGTTTCATACATCACACTTATGATAGATGGTTATACCGTGAAGAGTGTGATGAAAGGGGTTCTAGTAATAGCTGGGAATTGGGTTTGTCGAAAGCTAGATGGGAATCCGTCAGATGGGCATCAGAATGACATCATAAAATGGGCCAAATGTACTAGTGCCATAGTGATCTGGATTATTTTCGGAACGAGATGAAGTAGAGAAATTACAATGAAATACTCATGAAAATTGCCAGAAACAGAGAAATATAACAAAACTTGATGTCTGTTAATGAAACAATTGTAAAGAGACATTAAAAATACATAGTCCAAGACTCGCTAGAATGGTAGAAAATTTATCTCTGAGAATAGGTGTGATGACTACGCTCATTCAAAAGAAGATGATTACAATAACGCTATGAAGGCCTTTTAATGATAAACATGAATTTCAAAACCTTTGACATCCAAAAACCTAAACCTAGGAGATGAAACGCCAAAAGTCATGTGGGCCCCATTTGGATAAGTTTGTACATTAACTTCCCAGGGTCGTAACTTCTGCATACGATCTCCATTTTAGGTGTGTGGTAGCCTGTTGGAAATGTGTTTTCGAGAACTACACATTATGCCATCAAACTCTAAATTTGTCTAGATTTTGACTATGGCACGCCAAAAAAACTTTGTTTAGGGACCCAAAACAACCCTGGAAGTATAGAAATATGTGCTGACATGAAAAAATACAAAATAAGAAAATTGAATTAGGTGGGAAGCCACTAGTATCCACCTGGAAGATGTGTAGGGCTTCAGACAACCCCACAAGTGTAGAACCCACAATTATAAAGAGGTACAGAAGAACGTGTTGAACTAAAAATTGAAAAGAGGACCCAGTTGGAATAATTGAGTAGCCACCAATATCCACCTGGATTAGTCCTCCCCCTTAGGAAGCAATGGTATCCATTGTGTTGAGTGCTTAGGGAAGATGAGAAAGAATTTCCTGAATCTGAATCTTGGTGAGTTGTGTTCCTTGCTGGAGAATTTATGCTGCCTGGTCTGTGGAAGACTATCACAAACATATTACTGGCAGGGTTGAATCTATTCCACTAACCTATTGTCTCTGGGTTTGACAAGGCATTGTGTAGGCACCATTGTAGGTGAAGAAACATTATCTTCTTTCTCTTCAACAATATGTTTTTGTTGGATAGAAGTTGTTAAGGGTGCAATGGTTAAGGATGAAATGGTTAAGGATGCAATGTTTAAGGATGAAGAGGATGAATTTTGTAGTATGAGAGATTACCTTGAGTCACTATGTTTTTGGAGCAGTAGTTATAACTACCTTTGGTATCCTGTAGATCTGACCTCCCAGAGTAATAATGACACTACGAGGTCTAAAATCCTAGACAAAATGATGTTTCCACATATATGCTTGGCCCAAAACAACATCACCGACATTAAGAGGGGAAACATCACACACTACCTCATCCTTGAAGGGATGGATTCCATAGGATAGGCGACACTGCTAGATGACACAGAGATCTCATCCCTAGTGAAGCCACCTAATGTTTTATGGCTCTAGGTGTGGTGTTTTCGACAACCCCAAATGTTTGACAACCTTAGCTGAGATGAGGTTCTCTTGTCTACCGTTATCAACAATGAAATGAAACTGGGTACCCTTCACCCACATTTTTGAATGGAAGAGGTGTTCCCCATCTTTAGGATATACTAGTTCTTCTTGTTGAATTGTTGTGGTCACGACAGTAGGAGTGGGGTCTGCATCAATGATCTGTATGTTTTCAATATTTTCTCAATCAGATTCCAAATCAGGGTTCGGCTCTATGTCTTTGACCTTGGCCACCAATGAATGTTTCAAGCGACATTCATCAGTGTTGTGCTAGGGGATTTTGTGGAAGTCACACCACTTCCCAGTGTCATTCTTCATCTTTCCTTTACCCTTATTCTCTTGTGTCTTGGACTAGTTTTCTAGAGGATGTTGGTTAGGACCATATTTACCATGATTTGGTTGTTTCATATTTGCAGACCCAAACTCCCATTGGTTCTGGTGCCTAAATTTCTGCTTGATTTTGACAACATATCGAAAGGAAACTCCCAATGATGAGATGTTTAGGAAATCCATTTTGGTTTGGATGTACCTATGTAGAGCCCCATGGTATTTCATAACCAGATGTCACTTGGAGTCTTTGATACCTAGCTTCATGCGCAAGGTATGGAAAGTATTTGTGAACTCTGGAACTGTTTGGATATTCTCTTTCCATAGTGTGGTCTATCTCATGTACTGGTCTTCATAGTTATCAACAGGATAATAATGTTCTTTGACCGCATCCACAAAAAAATCGCAAGTGAGCTCGACCCCATATATTCTATATTCCTCTATGGAATGTTTCTCCCAGTAAGTTTCCCACCATTGTTTGACATGGGGGAGAGGCTTGAGGAGAGCGGAGGTGATATTTTCCCTGTTGGAGAAATTTTGAACAGAGAAATAACCTTCAAATAGATTTAACCATTTTTCTAGGGCATACGCATATATCTGACCTTCATATATGGGAATATCAAAATTAACTTGTACCTTGAAGGGAGAGGTTCCTCCAAAATGGCCACTTGATGTAGATGTGCATGTTTCTATCGACAGTCATTGAAGGATGTGTGAAAAATTCTCCATCATTTCGTCCCTTTGTCGCGTGAGAGATTTCTCAAGAAATAGGTTAATAGAATCTTCTGCTCCATCATTTTTATTTTCTACTGCCATTGAGGGTTTCTTGGGAGTGTGAGAATGATTATCCTCAAGAGAGACAAGCTCAAGAACAACTGCGTATACTCGGACCTCGTCGGGGACATGCGCTGAAAAATGATCAAGATCAGCCCGCTCTGATACCACTGATCCATATTATTTTTGGAATGAAATGAAGCAGAGGAATTACAATGAAATACTCATGAAAATTACCAGAAACAGAGAAAGACAACGATACTTGATTTCTATTAATGAAAGAATTTTAAAGAGGCTGTAAAAATAAAGAGTGCAGGACTCGCTAGAATGATGGAAGCTTTATCTCTAAGAAGGATGTGATGGATGTGTCCATTCAAAAGAAGATGATTAGACTGAGGCTCCAAAGTCCTTTTTATGATAAACATGAATTCCAAAACCCTAGACATCCAAAAACTTAATCCTAGGAGATGAAACGCCAAAAGTCATGTGGGCACCGTTTGGGTAAGTTAGTACATTAACTTCCTGGGGTTGTAACTTTTGCATATGATCTCCATTTTAGGCACATGGTAGCTCGTTGTAAAGGTCTTTTTGAGAACTACACATTGTGCTATCAAACAATGACTCTGTCAACATTTCGACTATGGAACGCCAAAAAAAACATTGTTTAGGGCCCCAAAACAACCCTAGAAGTACAAAAAGATGTGCTAACATGAAAACATACAAAATAAGCCAGTTGGATTAGGTGGGAGGCCACCAATATCCACCTGGAATATGTGTAGGGATTCAGATAGCCTCAAAAGTGTAGAACCCACAATTACAAATAAGTACAGAAGAATGTGTTGAACTAAAAACTGACAAGAGGAACCCGTTGGAATAGGTGGGTGGCCACCAATATCCGCTTGGATCACATAGGTTGGGTTACTTATATGGAACATTACTTATCTCTCCAATATATTACTAATGACTTGTTGAAACTTCGAGTGGGTGTCTTATAGTTGGGTTGAGAACACTAAAAATCTTGGAAATGGCATAAGAAATCTTATGGGGGGTACATTTCCTAGACCCATTTTGTCAAAGCCATATATTCTTCCTCTGAAACAAACACATTATTTGGGCAGGTTGACCAAGCTATGCCAAACCGACATAGTGGAAGATTTTATATAAATATTTGAGTAATTGGTGATTTTCATAGAGCGCATGATCAATACCTTTTTCAAAGACGTTTTTATCAATGGTTTGAAGGAGTATATTTGAGCATGAGTCTTGATTTCTTACCCTGTTGGAATACTAAGAGGGGATTGAATTAATATTCGCACAATAATTAATTTTTATCCACAATATGTATTGTATAACTTTATGATCAGTTCATCAATAACATTCAAAACATTATAAGCAGTATAAATGAAAAGTGAACAATAAACAACTACAAAAGTACACAATAGACCAGTATTTTACATGGAAACCCAATGTGTGAGAAAACCACATAATGCGTTTCTTATATGTCAGAAGAAATACATTCATAGGAAGCACCAACTTCCTTGTTTTCTAGCTACAACCCCCTAGTTTTTCATTCTCCAACCTGAAGGATGCTACAACTCTCTTAGTTTTTTGGCACCAACTAGAAGGAGGATACAACCCCCTTCCACCCTGAAATATAAGTTCTATAATCATAGATACAGCCAATGTCTCTCTGTGACTATCGATATGTCCCTGTGAAAATTGTCACTAAAAAAATGGTCACTATAAAACCTGTGACATCAACCTCATCAACCAACCATATCTGATCATATAACTTTCATACCCAAAAACACAAGAGTATATATCAAACCAACATCACCAATACATATCTCAAACATGTAACAATAATACCATCATTCATAAACCAAATATCATGAAGTATCACATCAACCATGTGTCAATCCCTAACTGTTATGCAACCTCAAGCTATACCAATATATTCAATAATGCATCTCAACCAAAAACCCTCATACATGTACAAAATGACTCATAATATACCTCAACAAAATACTCAAGGGTATGTTGCAAATACAACCAACAAATGCACTAGTTGTGTGCCTCAACATATATTCCTTATACAACATGTACCATACAACCAAAAATATCTCAAGGGCTATGTCTTAGCTCACAAGATCAAAGCTCAAGAAATTCCCTAGATCTAACTTCAAAACAAACACACAAAAAATACCTTTCACTTATGTAGATGAATTTGTTGTACCTAAAAAATGGCACACATGCCTGTAGCCTCTTCTCATCTTCTACAATCTGATATAAACCCCAATCTTAAGATCTAGTTTTTTCTCATGGGATGAAGACTTCTATCTAGTAGGGCCTCATGTGACAAGATCTAGACAACCTTCAGGGGTGCCTCGTGGTACACCAATAGTCTGACCCGTGAGGGTTAGCTAAATTGGGTTTTAAAAAAAAACCCTCACTCTCCTCTGCAGTAACAAGATTTTTCATCACTCTTCCTTTGCTACCTCAAATTTGCGCTACCTCAGATATGTCAATGAGTACCTACCAATAACCTTTCACAATATAGATATTTAATGAGCTCAATAGGTGCTAATGGGAGTCTCTTGAAGTCTTATTTATACTTCCCAAGTGACTTCCTTTGGGGGCTACCTGGTAACTATTTTACCCATTTCCCTTATTCTAGGGCTAACCCACTTTCATGTTGCAACTAAATTTTCCTTAATTAGTCAAATCATAAATACTTTGTTGCAACTTATTTATCCTTAATTAAATTCTTGTTGCAACCACTTTACCCATAATTAATTTCTTGTTCAACCAATTTGACTATTCAACCTTCTTGTTACAACTACTTTACCCATAATTAATTTCTTGTTATAACCACTTTGACTAGAAAACTTATTGATGAATTTCTAGGAGCTTCTAGAATAATTCACTTCTGGTTGACCTTCTAGGGGCTTCTAGATTATTCTTGAGGGTCCTCCAACTTCACAAGGCCATATCTCCCTAACCACGAGGAACCACGTGGCATACCACATACCACAAGAAACAATATGATGTGTACTATCCAGATATGATAGTATTATGTGGAATTGCATTGTACTTGATCTACATATTCCTTAATCAGCTTCGGGTTCGTTAACCACACCTATGGGGATCCTTGTAGACTTCTTCAAATGCACCCATCATATATGCTAACATCAACCAACTATCTAAACCAATTGTCCAACACACCCAACTTCTTTGTTGGAAGCCTCTCAATGAGCTAGAAGCATAGGTGGAGGAAAATGATTAATATATATATATATATATATATATATATATATATATATATATATTTCTCTCACCCCCATTTATCACCTATAACAACCCCCTCTCACTCTCAGTCCTTGAAAATCCATAAATTGTCCCAAGAATAAGTCACAAAATTCCAATGCCTTAACATTTTCTATAATTGTGATGAGTGGTATTTCAAAAGGGCATAAATGTGAAGAACACAAATTATTTCAAATGGACTTGTTCCAATACCAATTGATGACCTTCTCATGGAATACACTCTTGATTTGGATTTGGTAGAGACCACTCATCCTCAAGAAGAAGCAATTGTAGAATCTCCTAGTGAGGAACCCCAAATTTCTGTCAATGCTTTATCCAAAATTTCAGTTCCCTAGACCCAAAATTTTATTGTCTACATCAAGAACTAAAAGGTTATTGTTTTGATTGACAACAATATTACCCAAAATTTTATTCATATGAGAGTTGTTAAAGAAACCAATTGTTATGTTCATGTAAAGCATAATTTTCATATTATGCTAGCTAATTGAGGTATGATGAAATGTGGTGGCAAGTGTGAGAATATGTTGACAGGATTGACTGACTCTGTGAAATTAGTATGGATTATCCCCAATGAAATATCCCAATTATACCTTACACTATTTGGAATAGGGAATCCTTCTAGATTATGACATGATAACCTTTAAATATATTTTATTAGGTTTTACCGGTTGTGTGCCTATCCACCATTTATGTATTTTTAAGTGCAATAAATGAAATTTAGATAAACTAATACACAAAATGTGGAATGATGTCGAGGCTAACCAACAAAACTGATGAGTTAAACATAACACCAAATATCTTATTTCTTTAAACCTTTAGTAAAAAGTTACTTAAGAAAATAGAATAAATAATTTGAATAACTAATTGCATTATAGAAAAATTTGGTAATGATAAGCTTACTACAATGCTATACGTAAGGTTATAAACAAGCAATTTGTGAGATAAACTATATAAACAAGTTACTTATAAGAGAGAAATGTATGCACTATAAAATAAAATGCTTATAATGTTCCAAAACTTTGTAAATTAGTAGAAAATGTTACATAAAGCACACATTTTAGAAGTTAATTCTATCCCCAAAAAGAATGGCCAACAATGGCTTCTTTTTCATTAACACTCCATAGAAAAGTCTACAAGATGCACAAGAAAAAATCCCCTTAAAATTCAAATCGTTTTGATATGTAAAAGAGGGGAAAAGGGGGAAACTTGTGAACTTGAGACACCTAGATTTCTATTCATTTCCCATTCTTTCATATTGGTTATTTCTATCACTTCATCTTCTTTTCCTCTAAGAGGATTCAACTCCATTTGGATATATTGGCATTCCACTTGTATGTTAGCCTTCCCTATTGGGATATTCAAACTTTACTCTATAAGATGACCTCCTATCTAACTTGATGAAGCTTCTTCTCTGCCCCTTCTCCACT
Organism: Picea mariana; assembly: GCA_032191745.1. NCBI lineage: Eukaryota > Viridiplantae > Streptophyta > Pinopsida > Pinales > Pinaceae > Picea > Picea mariana. The sequence continues at coordinate 425,248 of JASDQU010100881.1, forward strand.
TTCTCACAAAGGCCACCCATGCCTCAAAATTTGAGCTAATTTTTTCCCCATGAGAAAAGGTATGCAATTGAAGGGAAGCTATATGAAATGTGATGCTTTGGCTTATCCTTTTCTCATGTTTCTCCATTTTAGGAAAGATAATCTTAATTAATGTTATATTCCTAGTAAGAGACTCAATGAATCTCTAAATGATTGATTCATTAATCTTAGAGAAGGATATTATACCATTATTGTTGGAGACAATATATCTTTCCAACTCTTTGGACACCTATTCTTGTGGAAATAATTTATTCTCGGGTCCAAAAGAAGGGAAGTGATAGTACTCTATTGTTTTCTCTATGTGCTTCCATATCTTAGCAAAGTTATTGACCTCACAAGAAATCCATTGAAGAGCCTCATGAGATTTTTTCTTCCACTGTTTGAGGTTAGACTCCATTTCTTGCAGAACCTGTGTAGGAATATTAGGAACTTCAAGAGGGATTTCATCTAGTGCAACTTGCCAATATTTCAGTATGTCAAACTACAGGTCAACTTGTTGTTAGTCTAGTTCCTAGAGTCTGTAAATGTTTTTCTCTATTATAGAATTCCCTTTGCACTAGTTTAAAAACATTTACAGACCCTAGGGAACTAGTGCAAATGGAAATAGAATAATAGTTCATTATGGACATATGTATTGACATTTATCCCTAGGGTCTGTAAATTGTTTTCTCTATTATATAATTCCCTTTGAACTATTTTCAATTTATTCTTCACTTTGAAGGCATATTCAATGAATTGAGGAATTTGACGACTAAATTTATAATTTTCCATTGGTCTTTCTTCTGCCCCAATAATATCTTCTACTTTGCACTAGGATTTCTCATTTGTTACTTCAACATATTCCTCACTAATTGGTATTATTTCCTCATAGTATTCTAGTATGTAATTCACCTCTTGCCATTGAACTGCTACCGATTTCTCCTAAGGGCCTCTCTTCCTTTTCCCATGTTCCTTGGTGGCTAGATATAATTTATTGCAAAATGTTATCAAATAGAAAATAATATACAAGGTTAATTTATAAAATTAAATCGACTAAAAATAACATATTCTCCTTAAACCATTCGAATTAGACAACTTAACAGGTTTTATAGAATATTGAGCCTGATTTGAGTTGTACGTTTAATAATTAAATTGTATTCTTTGATCTTAGATGCAGAATCCCAACGTATGTTTGAACTTGGGAAGTGCATCTTACATGCAAGGTCAATTGATACCAAACATATTTCCTTGATGTTCGAACTAAATGTTTTAGAGATATGAAATTGAATTACTAATAGGGATTCATGTTAGATAGTAATAATTACCCATCAAACCATAATTCGTGACATGTGCGATTTCAATTTATGCTTCAAGAATCATTTCATCACTCAATTTAAAAAGGAGATGGTTTAAACATATGGTATAAGTCATGTTTGAATGCGTATATAAAAGTACATATCACTTGCATGTTTTAGATAAGCCAATTCGACTTCATTAAATTTTTTATCATGCAAATTGTTCGAAATTAATGGGGAACAATGTGTGAATCGGGGTCATTAGAGAAAATTGGTACCCCTTATCATTGTTATAGGTAAGGGTGAGCTTCATTTGAATAATGGGCATAATCTATAAATTGAGATATGGGTTTTCTTGGTGAGGGTCCAATTTAGGAGTCAAACCGATTTCAAAATTGGGACTGTAGACACCACATTTGTGAGTGAAAGGCCCAATTGAAATTGAACTCTTAAAAGGGTAAAACATATGAAAAAAAATATTTATAGTGAATCGAATTGAGAAATTAGGATTTCTCACTTAATTGGGTAGGATTTAAATCTCTTTACTATCATGAGGACTTGAGTTACAATTTCGACCCAATTTGGACAAGTGATTTTTTGAAGGAAAATGTTGAACAAGGTTTAAAAGTGGAAAATAAATAAAATCAAATTGAGTGTGGCTAAGATTCCGTACATTCTGTATGATATGAATGATGATGATAGGGTCCAATCTAGAAATTAGGTCCAATTTCCAAATTGAGGCAAGGGAAGAATATCTAGGTGCAAAGGAAGCCCAATTTGAAGATTGGGGCCAATTGAGAAATGAAGACTCGTTAAGGTTATAAATTTTCAAATTTTTGAAATGGGGAAGATACATTTCAATGTGGGAATATACATTAAATAAAATAGAAAAAAGGAACATGCAGAATTTGAAAAATGTATGATGAGATTGTTTCCAAAATCAATACCTCTTCATAATAAATTTAATATATGGAAGTCTTTGATACAACCATCAAGGCCAATTACCAAATCAAGGTGACTAAAGATTCAAAGAAATAAATAAAAATCAAACCAAAAGGAATAATACAAAATTCAAATAATGAAAAGATAAAGGAAAGTCCAATTTGGAAATCAGGGTTGATTTCCAAATCAAGATGATGGCAAAGAAACCCAATTATAAATGAGGAACAATTTACAAATCAAGGGGGATATATGAGTTCAAACAAAAAAACATTAAGCAAAGGAAACTTGAGAGAGGGAAGAAATCAAGACTCAAAGAGGAAGAAGAATTAAGAAAAAAAAACTAATTCAAAACCAAGTAAGTGAAACCTAAATCCCTATTTATCTTAGCCATCTAGTGCATAAATGAAATAAGGAATAAAAGTCAATGTATAGATAAAAAACTCATATCCTTATTAGGGAAAAATTAAGGTGGGGCCCCAAGTTTTTTCTTAAAACATAAGGGGATTGTTACAGACACAATAGAATGTGAAGCTTCAAATGGGGAATTATTATCTTAAATTTCACATGTTCACTATTGAAATGGGTGGTTTTGATGTTGTTCTAGGCACTAAATGATTATACACTTTTGGTCCTATTACCACAGATTTCAAGTAATCATACACAAGATTCACTAAGGATGGTCATAAACATACACTCAAGAGGCTCATGTTAAACTCCCTGGAAAATGCTAGCTCTCACCACATGGAGAAGATCTTAACAAAGGGTCACTCTAACATTATTTCCCAATTCAATTCTATACACATTGTGGACAACCAACCATAGGACATTCACCCTCATTTGTAGTTGTCTTTTACCAAATATCAATAGGCATTTGAAACACCTAGTGGCTTACCACCTTCATGTTGTGATCATGATCACTATATTCCCTTGATTCTAGAGAGCCAAACACCCAATTTGCATCCTTATAGGAACCCTTTTTCATAGAAAAATGAAATTGAAAATATTATTCATGAACTATTGAAGAACAATTCCATATGTCCCAATACTATCCCTTAGTCATCCTCCATGGTCATGGTATTGAAGAAAGAAATAATTTGTGCATGTGTCCTAATTTTCAAGATATCAAAAGTTTACCATCAAAGAAAAAATCCCATCACAGTTATTCATGATCTATTGGATGAGCTTCATGGTTCCCAATTCTTCACTAAACTGGACCTTTATTTTAGATACCACCAAATATAGATGAAGGAGGTACACATTACAAAGACATAACTTTGCCATTATGAGTTTCTAATGATTCCCTTTGTATTTTTCAATGCCCCATCCATCTTTTAGAGCCTCATGAAAAAGATTTTTCATCCCTTCCCGCACCACTTTGTGCTGGTATTCTTTGATGATATCTTGATCTACAATAAAACCTAAGAAGCTCATGTGGAGTATGTTTATAAATATCTACAACTCCATCAGGACCACTAGTTGTTCCTTCAATTTTCCACATTCAAATTTTGTGCTTTAAAGGTCAAGTACTTGGGTCACATTGTTAGTTAGGATGCATTGTGTGTGGACCCAAATAAAATTTCGGCAATGTAGGATTACCCCTGCCACAAGACACTACAAAATTATGAAATTTCCTAGGACTTACGAGCTACTATAGGAAGTTTGTGAAGAATTATAGGTTAATTGTGTTGGGCCCTTCATTTTTGAGAAGGAATCATGTAAGTTTTGAATAAGCACAAGTTGCACAAACTCCATCAGATGCTGGGAGAAAGAGAAACAAAAAGAAGTTGTGGAAGTCAGCGCAACTCCATTGAAGCAACAAACGGTTGCAACAAAACAAGAAAGCGTGCAAGACAAGAAGGAAGACACAACCTAGCTATATATAGGGCTGAACATAAGTTCACAAGTTGGTTGGTTGAGTCGAGTTAGGTTGGTCAAAGTCACCAAGGTTTTGGGATTAGTTGTTGATTGTTGTAAGTCAAAGGAAGGCAATTATGAGTCTGTAATGAATTGGACCTATCAGTTGGATAATTAGATCTTTGTGGCATGAGTCCAAAGCCAAGAATATGTATTGAGCCCTACTATGTAATTTTGAGTCTGTAATCAGAGAAAGATCCTAATGATAATATGAGGCAAGACCAAATTTCAAAATATGTTGTGTCTTTATATGTTTACTTATGCATTACAGTGTTTCCTTATGGCTTATGAGTTTTATTTTATGGTTCAACATTTAAATGTTTTCTCACAATGTAAGTAGGTTGGATTCTTGCATTTATATGTTTCAGATTTGTTAATGTCTCTTGCGCAAGAACATAAATGAGCTTTCACTATTCTATGGATCCTCTTTAGTCTTCTCCCTACCCTTCCCTATCTATTTGTCTCAGTAGCGCTTCATGTGAGACTTCTTATCTTCCAAGGAGATGAAAATGCCAACGCTCTAGACTACACGGTAACTTTTGTTGGTAACCTAAGAAGGACCCTGGCTTGATCAAATTCATGCCAACAAAATGGTTTCATTGTCGAGACCTGTGTTAAAAGGGAACCTGTAGGGAGAATGTTGTCATCGATCTATAGATCTGGCATTGATCAATGGTGGGAAAGGAACTATGACGCCTTCATATGGAAAGAAGCTTAACTAAGGAGAAAATCAGTGGAAAACACTCACGAAGAAATCTTTTACTCAGAAAGATCGAGCGACCAGTATGAGATTTTCTGGGTTAAATTCCTGGAAGAATTTTTTCACTAGATAAAGAGGCTCCAAGAAGCTCCATAGTTTCAGGGACAAGTAGAGAATATCTATGCATGGGATACCGAAAAGTTAGCAACACCCCAAAGGTTGGATTGCCCAGTTACATGAGTTGTGGATTTCTGGGTTAGCACCATGCTAGAGGGATACAAAATCAAATTTTCAGCTGAGAACCACCAGTCTTTTTTGTAGGTAGAGGAAATTTTCAAGAAAGGCACAAGGGGAAGAATGTTGAGAGAAATCTCCCTGTGGATTAAGGTTTTCTTGATGGAGGAAGGGATCTTGATTATGTTCCTGATCGAGATGGTAGTGTAAACACCCTCGCTTGGGGTAGGGAGAGATGAGGTGAGAGTCATGGAATGAGAGAGGGGAAGGTTTCTTTGAAAAATGGGGGGAAAAAAACAAGAAATGGACTCAATAGATGAGCGAGCTTTGAAGAGAGCTGCCACAATTGAGAAGTGGTGATGCAGCAAGATCAAGAAAGTCGCAAAACAGTTTGAAAATTTGAGGAAAGAAGGCAGATCGAGAGAAGTAGAGGAAAGATAGATGGAAGAACTACAAAAGATGAGAAGACAAGAACGATTGTCTAGTAAAAGATTAGACGAGAGAGAAGTGAGGAGAGAAATAAGTCCCTAGGAAGTGGGACGAGAAGGAGAAAGTACAGATGTAAGGGAGGAGGAAGCCGAAATGAATCTTGGAGGAGAAAGAGAAGATTCAACCCTGATAACAGAAGAGATAGGGAACTCGGTCGAAGAGATTGTCCCAGTGGAATCTAACGAGAAACCCCAAATCAAAGAAATTGCCCCAAAGCTAGTGGCGCCAACCCTGAATCACCCATACCCCAAGTGCCTTCTATACAAGCAGTAAGTTCGATACTACCTTCTCATGCTATTTCTGTTCCAATACAATTAGTTAGTTAGTCACAACCAGGAAGTGTGAGTACATGGAGGATATTAGGATCCCTTGGTAGATCACAAGTAGGACTGTTAGGGTTCACATTGGTACGAACAATAAGATCAACAATGTCCAACCATGTAGAGGTTCGATTGCCCGATACCCTGAATTTTGGGGCAAGGGAGATGAAGACGTTGAGCAACATTGGTTCCTGTGCAAAGACATATGGAGATCTAGAGGGACTCCGGATGTAAATAATCTGGTCAAGTTCCAGACTACCTTGAGAGGTCATGCTCTTAAGTGGTACATGAAGATCATTGAACTAGAAGTTCCAGGGGTGCAAGGTCAAGCGTTCACACTTGGCCAAGTATGGAAAAGGTTCATAGCATAGTTCAAACTACCTCAGTCAGGACAACTGGCTCTGTCCAAGTTGCGCAAGATCCAACAAAGGGAAGGCGAATTAGTGTGGGAGTATAGCCATAAGTTTAAATATGTGATAGGGAGGTTGGCACATACAATACACAAAGAACATCAAAGGGAGTGGTACATTCAGGGGTTGTTTCCTTTGACTCAGATTCCGCTAATGAAATAAAGGATATCCACGTTAACAGACGCCTTGGAACAATTGATTAAGATTGAAGTGATGGTGGGATACCCTGGGAGCCTGTGAGTAACCCTACCCCTAGTAGATGTGAATATAGTGCAACTACAAGGGAAAATATCAAAACCGACATAAAAGATTTAGTAGATGACGATGACCAGACCAGGACAACCATAGGTTTGTTGCACTGGATGTTATACATAATTTCATCTAGAGAACGAATGTCCGAGAATGAGGGGGCTCGGAACTCCTCAGAATCTGATGGTAACCCCATCAGGACCCATGGGAGGAGTTGCTCAAGTTTCGATGAATTCATCATTCCATAACCCTACCCCATATCATGTTTTCCCATGAGTCCAAGCAACACCGACAACGGAATATTGTGAGATCTACTGAATCCATGGCCACGGGCCAAGACAATGCCCCATCATGTAGAAATATTCGATAATACCAAACATAATACATTGTGAGTTATGTGCATCTACCACACATACTACCAATCAATGTAGAGCATTGGACAGACTTACAGACAGGTTAGACCGAACAACATTCATGGTGATTGAAAACCCTTAGGGACCAAGAAGAGGTCGAGGAAGTGGAGTTGGAGGAGATTTCGGAGGAGGAAGAACTGGAGGACGAGGACAAAGAAGATGTTTTAACTGCGTTGAACAAGGTCACTTGGCCAGAGATTGTCCTTATTCAAGATGACCATGGTGATCTCACTGCAAAACCAACAGACACGCAACTAAATACTACCCAGAGTTAATTACAAAGGGGGAAGACAGAGTACGAAAAAGGGGAACTAACCTTATCAGTTCAAATATCAAGAGGATTTCTAAGGGACAATTTACCAACCTTAATATCATCACTCAAGGAGGAGTGAAGACAAGAGATGATGCTGATACTCTACCTCATATCCAGAAAGAAACACCTAAGGGAGAAAGGTATGATCCCCTAAAGAAAAAGTTGTTATTTAAATATGCTATAGAAGTATTCTAGAATATTCCTAGTCATGAAATGAAAGAGAACCCCCCCCCCCCAACCGACTCTTTACCCTAATATAGGACAAGTCCCTACTTCATCCCTTGCACCCAAAAACCCTGCAATCATACCAAGACAGCCTGAGCAACCTCAAAATGAATTTGATCTTTGGTTTCAATTATTCTTTGACATTCTAGGGAATGACCAACTATCAAAAAAGTTGTGCAATGTGCTGTAACCTAGTCTTAGGGAATGAAGAAACCTCGGATACAAGGATAAGGAATAATCTCCCTGAGAAGAGTACTCAGAGAGTGCAACAAAGAAAAGTGTGAACCAAAAAAGTATTTTGACTGGTAAACCAGTTAGATGACTTTGAAATCAAGGATGTCATGTTCGAGCTAGGGTCATATGTGAACATTTTACCTAAGAAGACTTGAGAATCCTTAGGAAAATCAAGATTGACATATTCCCCAATTCAGTTAAGGATGAAAAATCAATACTGTATCTTCCCCTTAGGAATACTGTAGAATGTGGAAATCGATGTAGCAGGAGCAAAAACAACAACTGACTTTGAATTCATTGAGATCATGGTAGACAAGGACCCTTACTCTACCCTACTTAGAATCGATTGGGCCTATGACAATTATGCAGTAATCGAATTAAAGAAAGACACCATGACCTTTGAAGTTGAGGGAATCAAGGTAGTTCAACCTTTGGACCCATATCTAGGATCTAGGTACACAGAACCAACAGACAATAATATGGAGGGAGAATACCTAGACCAGTTGTACACTGTAACAGTGGGGACAAGAAACAATTATATAAACCCTATTGTTGATGGATCAGTAAGATGGATAAGTATACAATTAGTAGAATAAGATTCAAAACTATCTTTTGATAGTTGTCAACAAGGCTTGCATGAAAGATTCTCAAGAATATGCGCAACTGTCAGAATGACCAGATGGGTTGGGATTGAAGTTAGAGAACACTAAGTATACGATGGTACCTCAAATATAGACATTTTTTTTCAAAATATGGAAGATAATGTGAGAGAATATCAAAGAATATCGGTACTAGATGTAGCCTTTCAAAACACCCCCACCAGATGGTGGGCCACTCATAAATCTGTACTCAGAACTTGGGACGAGGTGAAGCAAGATATCAAGTACAGGTTCTGGAATAGGGAGCTTCTAGAATCATAATGCAGATAGATCTCCAAGTTGCGTAGCTATTCAACGAAAACTCTGATCCTAGAATACACATTGAACAGTGTGTGATACAATGGCAGGCTACGGAGATACCCTCTCGCTTCTGGGTTCAGTTATTTCCCCACTCTCTAGGCCCATTCCCGAAAGCTTGGTTCATACATGAGGAAACTAGAAGACATACCAATGACTGGCAGATACTGGCAACTCAATTTTGCAAGGACTTCTCATTCACAAGTAAGTACCCTGAGCTTGAAATAGCCCTGCAAAAGATTAAATAACTTCTTTTTATAGCCAATAGTAATAAGAGATCAAACTTTGTAGTGTGTCCCAAGCATAACCAAGAAACTTAGACTAAACTCCACTTACCCTCGACTGAGAAGCCTATAGAATGCTATCATATTAGCAAAGATTCAAAAATCCTAGACGAATTAGAAGAACTAAGAAACCTAGCCATCAAAGAGATAGAGGGGAGCAGAGAAATCCAAAACATCATACCTAGCCAGACTGATAGTTCCTACAATCACCCATTAAAATTGCATAGACTCAACATAGGGAATGTAGAGTAACCCAAGATAGCTATGGTGGGAGATTACTGGGATGAGAAAACCAGTCAGGAAATACAAAGTTTACTAAGGGAATATGAGGATTTGTTCCCAAAGACTTTTTCAGAATTAAAGGGAATCAAAGGAGTCATGGGAGAAATGAAGATTGAGTTAAAACCAGGATCCAAGCCTGTCAGACCTAGACCATACCATCTTAACCCAAGAGTAAAAGAGAAAGTTAAGAAGGAGATTGATAAGATGTTAGAAGAAGGTCTCATTTTTGTGTTAGAAGAAGTAGTATGGGTCATACGGATAGTCATTGAAAGAAAGAAAGACATTGAGGATATCAGAGTCTGTGTGGACTAAATAAGCCTCAACTCTGCCTGTGTGAATGACCCTTTCCCAACACCCTTTACCGATGAGGTGTTAGAATAGGTTGCGGGGAAGGAAGCATACTCATTCACGGACAGATTTTAAGGATACCGTCAAGTCAGGATTGTTGAAGAAGACAAAAGAAAGACCACATTCATTACAGAATGGGGATCTTTTGCATACAACATAATTCCATTTGGTTTAAATAATGCCCCTGTAGTTTTTTCTAGGATTGTGATAGCAGCCTTTAGAGAATTCATTCCCAAATTTATAGAAGTCTATATGGATGATTGGACAATATGTAGCCTGCTTAAGGAACATGTAGCACTACTAAGGCTAATGTTTGACAGATGCAGAGAGTTTCAAATATCATTAAATCTTAGAAAGTGTATCTTTTGTGTGCCACATGGAAATTTATTGGGCCACATAGTCTATCGAGAAGGAGTATTGGTAGACCCAGCCAAAGTTGCGGTCATTGTGAATATGACACCACCTATGATTGTGAATATTATAGCACTAATTATGATATTCCTAATATGGGAGAAGGAATTTCACGTCCATGTAGATGCTTCCATAATTTCCTTAGGAGCTATCTTAACACAACCTGGAGATGGAGCTATGGATCACCCTATCTATTTTGCAAGTCGAAAGCCGCAACAAGCAGAATGCAACTACACAAAAAAAGAAAGGGAAGGCTTATAAATGATTTATGCTTTACAGAAATTTAGACATTATCTGTTAGGATCTCACTTCAAATTCGTTACTGGTCATTTTGCATTGAAATACCTAGTTAACAAACCTATGTTGGAAGGGAGACTTTGTAGATGGCTACTGTTATTTCATGAATTTTCCTTTGAATTCATCATCAAGATGTGGCGATGCAATGTAGGACCCGACCATCTATCCAAGCTAAAATCAAGATAAAGTGGTGGAGCAGTGGATGACTAGCTCCCAAATGCAGACTTGTTTAGGATTGAGGCCATACCAGAATATCTGAAGGACATAACAATCTCTCTTAGTATAGGGGACTATCCTGAAACATATTCCGCAACCCATAAACGCCATATGGTTGTTATAGAAGTAGACTACCAGTTGATCGCTGGACAATTGTATAAACTAGGACTAGACTGTAAATTCTAACCTTGTACAATGTCTACTATAAATAGGTATTCCGAAAAGAATATAGAAGATACAGTGGTAAATGAAAACATTACATAGAGATTTTTCCCTTGGAAACCCAAACCGGGAAAACCAACATATATTATATTCATACATTGTGTTACATTGTTTACAATACAATATACATATAGGATCCAGTGGCATCCAAAACCCTAACCCAATGACCTGGATTAGTCCAAAACCCTAATTCCTTAACCATAAATAGAAAACCATCATCAAAAACCATGTGCCAAAAAAACCACCTAAATACATGACACTACTACTCGTGCAAAGAATATAACACATACCCAACATTCTCCCACTTGTTGTTTTCTTTGGACACAGGGGGTTACAGGGTTACATAGTCAAAAATCTAGGGCAGCAATGCCCATGGATCCTCTACACCAAGAGAAATTATCAGTGCTCACAGATTTTGTTAATGAGTCTACAACATTCTTCAAATTTTCCACCTTCATCAATGATACTTTCTTTTCTTCAATCATGTCTCTCACAAAGTGATATTGAACATCAATGTGCTTTGTCTTTGAATGATAAGTAGGGTTCTTTGCCAGAAAAATTGCACTCCCACTGTCACACTCTATCCTTACAGCTTGTTGTACCAACCCAATACCTGAACACAATCTTTGTAACCATACTGCTTCCTTACTTGCATGAGTGGCTGCCATGTATTCAGACTCTGTAGTTGAAAGTGCCACTACAACCTGTCTTTTGCTTATCCAACTTATTGCTCCTCCAAATAGGTTAAACACATACCCGCTTGTAGATCTCCTACGATCCAAATCTCTAGCCCAGTCTCCATCCACAAAGCCATGTATATCGACCACTCTATCCAATCCTGGTCTTCCTTCGTAGCACAATCCATAGCTAGGAGTGCCACACAAATACCTGAAAACCCTTTTTACTGCTGTCCAATGCTCCTTCCCTGGTTTTGGCATATACCTTTTCAAAACTCCCACTGCATGTGCAATGTTTGGTCTAGTACAGACCATTTCATACATCAAACTACCAACTGCACTTGCATATGGAACATGAGACATGTCCTCCTCTTCTTCATGTGTCTTGGGACACTGATCCGCAGATAACTTTACACCAATAGGAATAGGAACCTTGACCGGTTTACATTTCTGCATATTAAACCTCTACAATATTGTCTTGACATANTCAAAACTCCCACTGCATGTGCAATGTTTGGTCTAGTACAGACCATTTCATACATCAAACTACCAACTGCACTTGCATATGGAACATGAGACATGTCCTCCTCTTCTTCATGTGTCTTGGGACACTGATCCGCAGATAACTTTACACCAATAGGAATATGAACCTTGACCGGTTTACATTTCTGCATATTAAACCTCTACAATATTGTCTTGACATATTTTCTCTGATTTAACTAGAGTTTCCTCTTTTTTCGATCTCTTTTAATTTCCATGCCCAAAATGAAATTTGAAGCACTAAAATCCTTCATGTCGAATTTAGAGGACAACTGATTTTTCACATCCTGGATAATCTCCTTGTTGTTTCCTATCAGCAACATGTCATCCACATACAAGACCAAATAAATCAAATGATCTCCTATTAATTTAGAATACACACAGTGATCCTCTTTGCTTCTTATGAAGCCAAGTCCTGGCATATAAGTATCAAATTTTTGATACCACATCCTTGGTGATTTTTTTAAACCATACAGGGACTTTTTCAGCTTGCATACCAGCTCTTTCTTTCCTTTCACAGCATAACCTTCTGGTTGCTTCATAAATATTTCTTCTTCTAGATCCCCATGTAGGAATGTTGTCTTCACATCCATCTGTTCTATTTCAAAATCAAATGCAGCAGCAACAGATAACATAAATCTTATAGAGGTTAACTTGGCAATAGGAGAAAAAATCTCACCAAAATCAATTCCCTCAACCTGGGAATAACCCTTTGCTACTAACCGATCTTTGTATTTCTCCACTTTTCCTTCTGCATTCAGCTTCTTTTTAAATACCCATTTGCTGCCAATGGGATTTCTTCCAGTTGGCAACTCCACTAGATCCCAAGCCTCATTCTTATCGAAATATGCCATTTCTTCTTCCATGGCCCTTTTCCAGAGATTTCCATCCTATGAATCCACTGCCTCCTTGACAGTTCTAGGATCATCATCAGTAATAGACAAAGCAAAATTTGAACGAAAATCAGATGGGCTATACCTTTTCGGTAGCCTTCTTTCTTGATCTGATCTCCTCAATACTGGAGTATGAGTACCTTCTTCTTCTAATTCATGTTCTTCTGTAGAGTCTGCTTCATCATCCTTTAAATCAAACTCTATCTTCTCTGGTTCTTCCTTACTTGGTAGGACTTGTTGTTTAACAACATCCTTCATTTCTCTAAATACCACATCTCAGCTATACACTACCTTCTTAGTTTCTAGGTTCCAAATCTTATAACCTTTGAGACCATATTTATATCCAATAAAGATACATTTTTCAGCGTTCTTATCCAGCTTACTCCTATTTTCCTTTGGAACATGAACATATGCATCGCAACCAAATACCTTAAGATGTGTGAGAGAAGGCTCCTTACCAGTCCATACTTCTTGTGGAGTCTTGTCACCCAATGCTGATGAGGGTGATCTGTTGACCAGATAACATGTAGTACCCACTGTCTCTACCTAGAATTCTTTCCCTACCCTGACACCACTGAGCATGCACCTTGTTTTCTCCATCAACGTCCTGTTCATCCTTTATGCAACTCCATTCTGCTGAGGTGTATATAAAGTAGTCTTTTGCCTTGCTATACCACACTTCTTACAAAATTCTTCAAATTTATTCCCGCAGAACTCTCCGCCATTATCTATTCTCTGCAACTTAATTCTTTTCTCTGTTTGATTCTCAACAAGAGCCTTAAACTCTTTAAACCTGTAAAAGACTTCATATTTCTTCCTGAGGAAGTATATCCAAGTTTTCCTTGAGAATTCATCTATAAATGAGACATAGTACACAGATTTTCCCAATGATGGGACAAACACAGGTCCAAAAACATCACTGTGAACTAGTTGTAAAATTCCTTCTGCCCTTGTTGCACCAGAGGGGAATCTTACCCGATTCTGCTTCCCATATAGACAATGTTCATAGAAATCAAAATCCAGAGAGAATTTAGACATACCTTCAACCATACCTTTATCATGTAGTATTCGAAGACCCTTCTCTTCGATATGTGCCAGTCTTTGATGCCACAACATAACCTTTTCTCTAGAGACTGTAGGAGTTATTTCTTCTTCAACTCCAATATCAGGAACAATGGAACTATTACACCCATCACTAATAGTGCTTCCTAGCATCTTATACAAAGTACCAAATTGAACTCCCTTCATCAACACCATTGTTCCTCAAACCATCCTGCAAGTTCCCTTTTCAAAAATTGTTTTTACCCCTGCATCTTCCATTTTGCTTACAAAAATCAAATTTCTGGCCATACCTGGGATGTGTAGAACACCAGGCAGTGTTCTAATCCTTCCATCTATGAGTCTCAACTTGACCCTTCCTCTTCCTATGATTTTGGTTTTTGAATCATTACCTAAGAAAACATCACCTCCATCATACTTTTSATATTCGCAGAACCACTCCCTATGGGGAGTCATATGAAAAGATGCACTAGAGTCAATCAACCATGCATCATGATCTACTTGTGTGCTTGAAGAGGCCAAGTACACATCCCCTCCTTCTTCCTTGGAGGTATTTTTTTCTGTAGAAGAAGATTCTTAAGATCCCTTCTTTTTCTCAACTTTGGATCTACACTGCTTCTTGTAGTGCCCTTCTTTTCCACACCTCCAACATACCCTTACAAACTTTCCAGGAGATTCAGATCTACCCTTAGACTTATATCTCCCACTTGAGAAATTGGATCTATTTCTTTCGTGGGAACGTCCTCTTGCAAATAATGCATCTGTGCTATGTCCTTCCATATTCTTTCGTCTCATCTCCTTCGACAACAAGGATGAGACCACTTCTTCAAACTTCAAAGAAGTTGTATTACTACCTATGGCCACAACCAGACTATCCCATGAGTCTGGTAAAGAACACAACAAACTAATACATTTATCTTCATCTGAAATTTTAATATCAACAGATACTAACTGAC
>JASDQU010100881.1:440235-458506 GCA_032191745.1 Picea mariana
ATCCATCTTTTTCCAGTCATCTGTAGAAGTTCCTATAGGTGCAGCACCTGGATCTACCATGATCCACTGATCTCTGTCCACCAAAAGATCTTCCATCTTGAGCTTCCACAGCTCAAAGCTTTTCCCATTAAACTTCTCGATCTCCATCTTCGAGTTGCTTGCCATTTCTTTTCACCTGAAAAACAATACCGCAGATCTCCCACTGTAACAAGGCTTATCACAGTCCTGAGCTAAACCCTTGACAACAAAGGCATCCCCTTGAAGCCAATAAATCTCTAATACCAAATGTAAATTCTAACCTTGTACAATGTCTACTATAAACAGATATTCAGAAAAGAATAGAAAAGATACAATGGCAAATGCAAACATTACACATAGATTTTTTCCTTGGAAACCCAAACCGGGAAAACCAACATATATTATATTCATACATTGTGTTACATTGTTTACAATACAATATACATATAGGAGCCAGTAGCATCCAAAACCCTAACCCAATGACCTGGATTAGTCCAAAACCCTAATTCCTTAACTGGAAATAGAAAACCATCGACAAAAAAACCATGTGTCGAAAAAACCACCTAAATACATGACACTACTACTCGTGCAAAGAATATAACACATACCCAACATAGACAACATCCTCGGACAATGCATCCTGGATCATGAAAGGCAAGATATACTATGGGAATGCCACAGTGGAATCGCAGGAGGCCATGTAGGAGGAAAGGCCACGACACAGAAAGTTCTATAGGCAGGAATTTGGTGGGAAACACTCTTCAAAGATGCAAAATCATAAGCTAGATCGTGTGATTTTTTTCAACAAGTTGGAAAGCTGACACACCTAGATGAACTACCACTACAACTAGTTAGAGATCTACATGCATTTGGGAAATGGGCAGTTGACTTCGTTGGACCAATCAACCCCACAACCAAACATTCAAAGGCCAGGTACATCATTACCATGATTGACTACCTTAACCGTTGGGCATAAGCAGTAGTGATACAGGACTGTTCGAAATATACTACTGCTAGGTTCATTTTCAAGAATATCATCACCCAGTTCGGATGTCCCAAGAGCCTAACCAATGATCAGGGATCTCATTTCATTAGTAGCACTATAGCAACAATTACAACATAATTTATGATCCAGCATCACAAGATCAGTCCATAACACGCACATGCTAATGGAACAGTTGAAGTCTTCAACAAGATTCTAGAAAAGGGACTAACAAAGGTCTGTTGTGCAAACCGAGAGGACTAAGATGATAGAATTCTAGATGTACTATAGGCCTATAGGAAAACCACAAAGAAACTCCACAAATACACACCATTCCAATTAGTTTATGGGAGAGAGGTTGTGGTGCCTGCAGAGTTCATCACTCCAAGCTTGTATAGTGCACAAGTCACATGTATGACAAAAGAGGAATCAGTGGTGTAGAGACTTGCGTAGCTACAAGAACTTGAGGAAACCAAATTTCTAGTAGAATTCCATCAATCTGTTGAAAAGGAAATACAAAAATCTTGGCATGACCGACACATTAAGACCAAGGTATTCACACAAGGGGACAAGATATTACTCTATGACAGCCAATACCAGAAGCATCCTGGCAAGCTGCATATGCACTGGTTGGGACCCTTCATAGTTGCAGAGATTTGATCCTCATGAGCAGTTAGAATTGTGCAACTGGATCATGTGTTACAACCAATATGGGTGAATGGCGCTCGCCTGAAGCCCTACCTGTCTCAAACCTGAGAGAGAAGGAAATTCTCTCCAATTCAAAGGAGCTTGTACAATAGATAGATTTGAGTATTCTTTCTGAAATTTTGTAAATTCAGTTAATAAAGTCCATATGCACAGTATTGCACCATAACACATGGTTCATTTGTTTTGTTTAAGTGTTGGATGATACAGAGCTTATGACTCAGTAGTACATGACCTGAAGCATAATATATTCCATTAATGACCGTCATTAAAGATGATGGGGACAACTTTTGTGGTCGGAGGGGCCATGAATTCAAACCCAATGTGAGTCATAAGCCACACAAACCTAGTCTAGTCACAAACTTTATTGCCGTTTCGGTACCCCGTAGGACATCCGTTAAGACTTAAAACCAGATTATGCCAAGATGCCATCGAAGTTCGCGCCGATACACCCACCCATCAAACAGAAAGGTCTCAAATCCGCCACGTCCCTATTCCACTCAAATAAGTAAATACCAAGATCACCCACTAGGATTTACCTTGATTAAATCATCTCGTCGAATAACTCACACCCGATTGAGTCCATACAGTCATGATGAGTAGCAGTTACTGCTAAAAACTTACCCGTTAAGCCAACTATAAGGGTCTCAGAACTTAGCCGAGAATGTACTATTTGTAAAAATATCATATCCATTTTCGAACACAGTAGTGCGAACCAGTTGGGACCATTGTAAAAGCTGTAGATGTAACCCTATTTCTTACCTACCACAGAAGTGTGAATGCTAAGAGCCACAAAAAGCCAAAGCACCATGAGTAAAGAAGAAGTACTAGATGATCCTTATGACCCTCAAGTTGATATTGTGGGAAATCTCAAAGGGAAGGTAGAGCATGTTAAGCTCCTCGATCTTGACCTCATGGATTCAGCCTTGTTCCCACAGATGCACACATACATCTTTTGGGATATAATTCTATATGGAATCAGAGGAATGCAAGTTGTACCAAAATAAGAGTTTATCAACTTATTTAACTCGACCATCATGAACCTGAGAGACTTACCAGTCTTTGGTACCACAGGCGAGAATGCCCACTGCACAAAATTTCTGATAAGCAGGGTGCATGACAAAAGTCTATGGTTGGATAAGCGATATCCAATCCATGTTGAAGACATCCAGCATATTACTAGACTATCCTCCCAAGGAGAGGATTTGTCGAAGGGATTCCAGGGCCCCGGTCAACAAGGGAACAAGAAAGGCGAGCTTAGCCTATACAAGAAATTTAACACAAAGAGAGGAGGACACACAATAGTAATTGAACCAATACTTATTGAGATAGTCCGGACTGGCTGCTACATCTTAGCCAACAAGGTTATGACGTCTTAATACAAGGGAAAATGCACTC
Organism: Picea mariana; assembly: GCA_032191745.1. Classification (NCBI taxonomy): domain Eukaryota; kingdom Viridiplantae; phylum Streptophyta; class Pinopsida; order Pinales; family Pinaceae; genus Picea; species Picea mariana. The sequence goes on from JASDQU010100881.1 coordinate 443,339, forward strand.
TATATACGTTATCAGTCACCGAATTTTGCGCAAATGGAGCGGTGTTCAACTGGTGTAGTTTCCTGTTGGAGGAACTACTAGTAGCTTGCGAGAAAGCGCAGGAGAAGGGGGGAACCTTCACCTATGGATACCTACTTGTGTAATTTGAAATTCTCAAATGGACGCCACCTATGGGAAGACAACTGGAAATACCAGATAAGGGGCGCATGGAGAAGATGTTCGAGCCATGGAAGTCCAAACAAGACTCGGAGAATACAACACTCAACAACGCAACATTTTCCAAATGGTATAATGGTATGCTATATGCAACGTAGAGATTGGGCATCTTGTAGGAGCTCCTCAATTGTAACACGAGGAATATCACCTTCAGCATGAACTAAAACAACACATTCGTCTGGCCAAGACATATCAGCAAGGAACATTTCCACACAAGGATGTTACCATTCTATTTGGATGAGGAAGCCTTCGATAAGGAAGTCATGTCATGGCCAGGAGTCAAACACAGTCCGCGTAAATGAGGAATGCATTACATTTTTCCTATGGAGATGTTGAATAAAAAATACAATGAAGTAGGATAAGGACTGAGTTCAGGCCTTGAGAAAAAGAAGCTAGACACTCCAATACAAACAGACTCCGAGGAGGAAGAAGAGATACAACAGTTAGAGCGAAGGAAAAGACTGGCCCACCGACAGCTACCAAACAATGTCGTGTTGTCAGGTGCATAGGTTAATCAGATCTTGGGAGTTGTACTTGATACCGAACCATTGGTGAAGAGGCCTAGAACTGGGGTCTCACTGAACAAACCCCTAAACCCACTACCCCTTACATATTCCTCTCTCCGCACCCGTGCCATGACCAAAGCCACCACTATCATTGATATTCAGGATGACACAGAGCCTGAAACAATTATGTCCACAGTCGTCACTAAGAAACCCCCACCACTCCAATTACCAAACCTCATCACTTCCAGTCCACATCAGACAATAACCTCAGAGCCGATGCAACTCGATCACCCATAGATAGTGGAGCGATGACTCCCAAAAATGACCAAAGAATCACCCAAGCCAAGATCAGAAATTTATGGTCCCGACTACAAAGCCTCAGAGCTGAGCACGACGTTGGATGATCTGAATCCCGATGCCCAAGAACAACAACATGAATCTTCAGCACAAGAAGAAGACGCTTGAGCTAGAGAGGAGCCAGAACCTGATAACAAATAGCAAGTCACCTCACCAGCCAAGGGTGAGGGTGCCCAAGAAATCATGACGCATCAAGAAGAAGCATCAAAAGAGCCGCAGATACCAAATGTGCACAACGAACTAGAAGAGACAACTGAGTAGGATACACAAACCATGCGAGAACAAATAGAGAATGTACTCCATAACCCTCAACAATGTGCAGAATTGATGCAACTATGCATAGCTAGAACAAAGGTTCCAACTCTTTTTCCAGTAGAGATAGGGTTGAGGATTGCACCAATGCCACCAATGGAGGAGGAGATCAAAACTCACTCAGACCATTCAATGGCCAGTGGACCTCCACTATAGACGTGAGAAACCACGTACACCGTTCCTTCATCCACCGACCTGGTACAGTGGCCAAAGCCACAATTATTTGGACTAATTAGGGCATCAACGAACTAGTTGGAGAAAAGGCTCCAGAAGGCTGATAGATCCGACGAGATTGCAAGGAAGGAACAATTCATTGCACACACATACAGAATGTAGGAAGCACATGACAAACTCCAATTCCAGTGTAAACTAGAAAAAGTGCAAGAAAAACTTGCAGAAGCTTGGCCGAAGATTTGTAAGGTTACGCATGAACTACCCGAGGTTAACGACGTAGGAGATCCCTAGAAACAGATCGAGATGTTACAAGAAGCATGGAAACAACTCACTACTTACACCGACCAGCTGCAACCAAAGCTACAACAGGTCCAACAAGAAGCAGAACAATAGCCTCAACAACTGTAGGAACAGATGTAGAAGATAATATTGCAAGGAAACAATGCCTGAGCAGCATTGCAAAAGAACACAACAGACTGCACCAAAATATTCAAGGAAGTCAGCGACTAGATGGGCATCATAGCTCGATGGAATCAAGTCTTGGAGGAACTGTGCACAAAGATCCAGGTGTTGAACGAAGAAGTTGCGGTCACAATGGACCCCTTGGAGCAACAACATAAGTTCGACCAAATTCAATAGGGCGATGACGAACTAAATGAACTCTATGAGGCACAGTTTATAGCCAAGAAAGAGTTGCGCAATTTTTGACCGGTAATTGAGACCACCTATATGAAAATGCATCAAGTTGATGCAACAGTAGATTCTGAGTGGAACTCGTTGGTTGCGGCCAAGCTAAAGGAGTACTACAAAGAGACGACCCAACAGTTCCTTGAAGAAGCATCACTCCTCACCCAGAAATGACAAGACGAGGTTAAAAGATTAAGGAGTAAAGAACAAACCATTAGAAATGGTACCGGAATTGGGCCCTTTATTTGAGGAGGTAAAGGAAGAAAAATCACAAACATAAGAGCCCAAAAAAGAAGAAAATATGGACAAGGTAAAGAAATAGATGCTCCTAGAGGATGTGAAAGAACCAAGAGCTTGACTCGAAGATGAGTCAAGGATTGTGGTCAGAGCCTGTTGGGCCCTTTAGTTTTGAGAAGGAATCACATAAGTTTTGACTAAGCATGAGTTGCGCAAACTCCATCATAGGTTGGGAGAAAGAGCAACAGAAAGTAGTTGTGGAAGTCAGTGCAATTCCAGCAAAGAAAAAAACGGTTGCAACAGAACAAGAAAGCATGCAAGTCAAGAAGGAAGACACAACCCAGCTATATATAAGGCTGAACATAAGTTCATAGGTTGGTTGGTTTATTCGATTCAGGTTGGTCAGAGTCACCCAGGTTTTGGGATTAGTTGTTGATTTTTGTAAGTCAAAGGAAGACAATTCTGAGTTTGTAATGAATTAGACCTATCAGTTGGAGAATTAGAGCTCTGTGGCATGATTCCAGAGCCAAGAGTCTGTACTGAGCCCTACTATGTAATTTTGAGTCTGTAATCAATGAAAGATCCTAAATATAATATGAGGCAGGACCAAATTTCAAAATATGTTGTGTCTTTATATGTTTACTTATGCATTACAGTGTTTCCTTATGGCTTATGAATTCTATTTGATGGTTCAATGTTTAAATTCTTTCTCACAACATAAGTAGGTTGGATTCTTGCATTTATATGTTTCATATTTGTTAATGTCTCTTCTGAAAGAACATGAATGAGTTCTAACTGCTCTATTGATCCTCTTTAGTCTTCTCCCTACCCTTCCGTAACTATCTATCTTAGCAGCGCTTCAGGTGAGACTTCTTCTCTTCAGAGGAGATGAAAATGACAGTGCTCTTGACTACATGGTACCTTTTGTTGGTAACCTGAGAAGGACCCTGGTCTGATCAAATTCGCGCCAAAAAATTTCATCCCCCTTAACCACACTACTAAAAAACAATACCTTTTTATGCAATGAAGTGATGGAGAAAATATTTCCATATTTAAATTAATAAGCTGTGTGTACTGCACCTATATTAGTCATGCATGATTTCACTAATATTTTTTTCTTAGAATGTGACACATTGGGAAAATTTCTAAGAGTTGTGTCGATGCAAGAAGGGTGTCCCTTGGCCTTGACCAATAAATGGTGTGACATAAATTTGGGAAAGTCAACCTACAAGAAGGAGGTGGTGGCCATATTTCATGAAGTTGATACTTGGTGCCCATATCTCATTGGGTAGGACTTCTAGATCAAGATATATCATCATAGTTTGAAATATTTTTTAGAACAACATTTTTTGTCCCTATATCATAACAAGTGGGTCATTAATATGCTTGGTTATGATTATGAGATCATCTATAATAAGGGAAACTTTAATTTGGTGGTTGATGCATTCTCTTGGAAATAATAGGAGAAAGGGTTTTTATTTGCTTTATCCTTACCTGTACTAGATTGGTTGGCCAAATATTGACATTAATGGTTGGAAAATGACACTACGATTGAAATAATACATAGATTTTAGGATGACCCCAAAACTTGTAAGGTCTATATTTGGTTTTAATATACCTTGTAGTATAAAGGGTTTGGTTTTCTAGTGTTGATTTTTTTTTTTAAATAAAGGGTCTTAGAGGAGTTGCATTCATATCCTACAATGGGTCACTTTGGATTTCATAAAATATATAAATGGGATAATCATTATTTCTTTTGGGAAGGTATGAAAATAATATCAAAACTTTTATTGTTGAATGCAATTTTTATTAATGAAACAAGGGTGAGACAATGAAGACTCCTAGGGAATTGCAACCACTACTAATACTAACCATTGTCTAGACTTCCATCTCCATAGATTGTATCATATGCCTATTGAAATAAGTTAACAAATCACTCATCATGGTGGTATTTGACTCACTTTTGTGCCCTACCATAGCCATTTCTTCCGTCCACATGGCGTGCCCACTTCCATTGTGTTGGATTATGATCCCACATTTACCAAAACATTTTGGTAGGAGATGTTTAAAATACAAGGAACATAGTTGAAAATGAACATAGGTTATCATCCCCAAATTATGGTTCAACCAAAGTGGTAAAAAATTGTTTGGAAACATACTTGAGATGCTTTTCTTCAAATAGGAAACACCAATGCGCATAATGGATACCACTTGTAGAATTATGGTACAATAGCACTTATCATGGCACTATCAAAATGTCACCATATGAATGTCTTTATGGCCCAAAACCCCCATTAGTGGATTCATATTTACCAAGCACCTCTAATATTCAAGAAGTGGATTTCACCCTCCACACCAGATAGGTCATTCTCTACACACTTAAATATAATCTGGTTATAGCTCAAAATATCATGAAGCAACAAGCTATCTAGTGTTTCTTTGAGAATTATTTCTAAGAATGGGATCACATGTTTATTCATATTCAACCCTATAAGAAGGCCTCTCTCAAAGACAAATTCCACAAGAAGCTATCTCTAAATTTATATGGACCTTTTTCAATCCTCCATTGGATTGGATACATTTTCTATAGGTTATCTCTTCCAACCACCCACTCTAAGATACGTCCAATATTTCATGTGTCTTGTTTGAAGAAGGTTGTGGATAGAATTTCCAAGTTTAAACTAGAATTCTAGAAATTGATGAAGAAACATCCATTTGAATATAGCCAAAAATAGTACTTGATCCATAAAACCCTAACTATGCCACTGCACTATCAAGGAAGCCATAATCCAATGGAAGGATATGCATCTATAGAATTCCACTTGGGAACCAACATCAATTTTATAGCGCTTTCCACAGGTCCTTCAACCTTTAGGAAAATGTTTATTTTGAAGAGGGGGAGCATGTTAGGGTATGACGGACTTTTCAACCACTTTTGAATTAATTTAGTAAGAAACTGAAGAGTTGTGCATTTAATTATCAATGTGAGGTCATATTGAACTTACAAATTGTCGTTCATTGTATATGCAAGTATGATGTTGTAATTTCCAATGGGTTGTAGTAATTGTTGTTGGAATTCAATTGTCATTAGACCAAAACCCACATGCATTAATCTCTACCACAATTTCTAGATTTAGGATCCATGAGAGGGGGTTAACTATCACACACCCACTACGGAAACTAATATTATTCGGCTTTTTCCTTCCTTTCACCAAGGAACAAAATCCCCAAATTCCTATGGGGCCTGATGCAGACCCTACCATCCCTTATCCTTACCCATGTGATCATTGGCTATGACCATGGGCCTTACCAGAGAGGTGTTTTCAGATTTCGCGATTCGAGAAATCGTGATGCATGTGTTCCTCTGCTCTCTTGTCTCTCGAAGTGCCAAAATCCAAAAGGGTCCAATAGTTTGTCACATCTAACAATGCCTTAGATTAAAACCTGGAATCCCACCTTTCGGAGTTTCACGTACCAGGATTTCGTGGTAGAAGAGGATGAGGGGTTCATACCCTTCGGTTTTCTGGGTGTCGAAACATCGAAAAACCAAATCTACATGCGCTAAGCTGTATCGAGATTTCACAAGTCGGGAATTCAGGATTAGCATGTACTAGGGACTTGTTTCTAGATATCCCAAGGGTCGAAATACCGAGACATCAAGACTTATCCGCGCTATTATTATTTCAGGTTTTTGTGACCGGCGAGTACAAGGGAACTGACCCTTGGGTTTCCCGGGTGCCGAAACACTGAAACATCCAAACTCTAGACACACTATGTCATTTCGGGGTTTCACAAATCAGTATTTCAGGACTGGCGAGTACAAGAGACTTTCCCTTTCTCTTACTCTTTATAACCCCAGTAGCCGAAATACCGAGACATCAAGACTTATCCATGCTATTATTATTTTAGGGTTTCACAAGTCGGGGTTTCGTGACCGGCGAGTACAAGGGAACTGACCCTTGGGTTTCCCAGGTGCCAAAACACCGAAACATCCAAAATCTAGACACACTATGTCATTTCGGGGTTTCGCAAGTTGGGATTTTGGGACTAGCGAGTGCAAGAGACTTTCCCTTAGATATCCCAGGTGCTGAAACACAGAAACACTATATCGCATCTGCTCTATTATCATTTCAGATTTTTACAAGTCGAGATTTTGCAGTTGATGAGTATAAAGATTTTCCTTTTTATGTATCCCAGATTCCGAAACTCCGATGGGTTAGATCTCTACCACGTGTTGCCCTGGATCCAATGATCCAAAATAACCCTCGCAATTTTTGTGATTGTGAATCCTCATTCTTCACCACCCTTATACGCCTAAGTTTTGAAACCCCGGTGGCTTCCAGATGTTTGCCACCTATCCTCCAATGATCCAATGGTTGAAGTGATTTTGGGACTTCTTTCATGCACCTATCTATGGATACAACGACTGTCGGTCCCCGCTCTAGATATAATGGTTCTATACCATCCGTTCATATCCTCTCCTCTTGCGTGCTATCATGTGTGTCTAGACGTAGGATTTCAATGGTCCAGATCCACACTCTACAGTTGATCTAAGGGTTGTTGTTTCTCTTCCTCCTAATCTTTGGATTTCTTCTTGATCTCGAAAGATTTTGACGCTTCAAAGGTCTCAACCTTCAATCTTCTACTGCAAGCCGACTATTGGGTCTCGCCAACACTTACGAAGAGTGTTGTCCCTCCTGAGATTTCTCAGCTATGAAGGAATTAAGAGCTTTGCACTCTTTCTCCTGGGCTTGACTCTTAGAAGAGTCTTCCGCGCACCCCTTGTGCACATTCGTCAAGTCTAGGATTTGGGTGAGTCTCATCCTCTACTTGCCTCGCAGGGAGCTGATGCATAACTACACTACCTCTCCTGAGCTTAACAGAATTCATCCTCCAAGGGACCCTAGACAACTAGGAAGGTTGGCATGTGTGCATGAGACTATGCCTAATGTCAACGGTCTCACAGTTAGTGGCTCTAACTCAAGCAACCACATGACACAAGAATTTACAAGTACCAATCATGTCTTATCCATAAAATTTCTTACTGGCCTAAATATACAACCAAGTAGTAAGGAAAGGGACACATTATATCCATTCAGAAATCAAGCACAATTCCCGAAACATACATAGTATAACCAAATTCATGCCCAGTTACCACTAAATTACACAGAGTAAGAAATCACTTATCTATTACAGGTTGCCGCCAATCAACTGACAGTGGTTGTTCATCCTTCCACCTAACCATAGGCACAGAGGCATTCATTCTTATCACTCTGGCCACCCCCATGCCAAGCCATGATATCACTAGGGAATTCTCACAGTTCTCAAGGGTTCTCTCTCTCTATTTCAGCTTCTGTCCAGGTCATGTTTTCTACAACTTGGATCTTCCTCACTCGGTTGTGGCCTCAACGAGGTTTCTCAGATGCTCTTCAACATCAAGATCACAACCTTTTGTTCATGATTTTCTGGAGAGCTTCACATCTCTCTCTTGCGAGCTCCCATTCTCGTCTCGTGTGTCCTTCTCCTCTCCTCTGTGTCCCTCTTGCCTTGGACGGTTTCGCCGACCTATCCTGCTCCTTCTGTCAGAAGGAAACTTAGGTCTGTAGGTCCTTGCAGTACTTCACGCTGACAACCCATGTTTCCATTCATGGGGGGTGGTTGGTGATTCAACAACCATTCTTTCTTCATTGAGGACTTTCCTTTTCTTGGGATTCGAAGGAGGTTTGTCATCCTTATCATGAAGATTTGGGGTTATTTGATATATGAACCCTCTTGTATGGTTTTTACATTCTTCCTCTAGTGATATCATGGCTAGTACTTTCAAGGCTTCACCCCCACAGTCAATTATTGGCAACTCAAACAATAATACATTTACATTTTCCTTATGCATTAGAATGGTAATTCCTATTCTATGATTAATTAAAAATTGGGAGAAACAGGGGTGTTACAATTCCCTCCCCCTTAAAGGAACACCATCCTCGGTGTTCTTTTCTCAAAACACATGTGATGCCTTTCTCATTCATCCACTTCAATAGTATTGAACTTCATCCTCAGTCAGGTCCTCTTTTAGGATCTTAGTCTTCGTGATCCAGGTGGATATCGGTGGCCACCCACCTTTTCTAGCTGGCTCAAAACAACTTTCTAGCAATTTCGATAATTTACTATTTTTAGCAGTTTTTTGGATCCTGAACTTCTAGAGCCATTTTGAGGCCCTAAATTTTGTGAAATTGTTGTATTCCTCAGATATATCTTTCCAATGGGCTATCATATGCATAAAACAGAGATCGTATGCAAAAGTTACGACCTCGGGAAGTTGATGTTCTGACTTACCCAAACGAGGCCCACATGACTTTTGGCGCTTCATCTCTTAGGGTTAGGTTTTTGGATGTTTAGGGTTTTTGAAACTCCTATTTATTGTAAAAGGGACTTGAGAGCATCATTGTAATCATCTTCTTGTGAATGAGCGAAGCCATCACATCTCTTCTCAGAGATAAGCTGCCATCATTCCAGCAAGCTTGTTTTCCGCTGCATTTTACAGTTTCAGCTTATTTCCTTATTGAATAGAAAACCAGTTTTACTGTATCTCTATTATTCTATGTTAAGCATCTGGTAATAATCTGTAGTCATTTCGTTTTGCTCATAAAATATGGATCACTTTGTCATCTGCCTTCAATAATTCTTGGACAACAAGTACATTAATCACAATTTCGTGCAAAAACATCTTATTGTTGTTCAAAATTCAAAAGGAAAATTTCATAATTTTAGCATAATACTTATCTTTGCAGTTTGTGGATCTGCATCCACATGGTAGTTTTGTTATTCATGCTCATCACTTTTCTTAACGTACCCATTGGGTGCATGATTCCAATTCAATAGTTCACAAGAGCTATCACGATTTCATCTTCCTTTCCAAGTTTTTTCGCACGAGAAACTACCCATTGTGTGCATGATCCCAATAGTTTACAAGAATTATTAAGGTCTCTTCTTCCTTGCGGTCACTCACCCTCTAGGCCCAGGCTTAAGCATCCCCTTCATTTTTATGTAGTCACTCGAGCGATCCATCTTTCCCTGCCAAGGTTTTCTTACACAGGAAAAGTTTAGAGACTCTATCGAGTCTTACAGTCAACGCATCCCTCAGACTTTCCCTACAGAGGCATCCCTCTGGCTTGTGTTACCTCAATATAGTTTATTTTCAGGTGATCATGGCTTATCATGGGGTTTTCACGGCTCAGTAGTATCCATGTTCATCATCTTCAACTTTGACAGCCCTCATCTGATCTTTCTGGACATGTCTTTTCTTCTCAGTTGTATCACAGGTATACAAAATTCATGAGACATCATTATAAATTCTGAATTTCAGAATTTTATTGCAAATATGCCACCTACAGATTTTCCCAATCTCACAATTTGTTTTCATATTTGTTCTACACAGGAACCAGATTCATAATTATGGGAATTTCCTTCCCATAACGGTTTGGCTCAACAGGAAATTGGCCTTCCTTATGGGCTTACAATGTTGCCATATCCAAGACCCCTTTGCTTCCTGCACTTTCAACTTCAATCGGCCAAACAACTCGTTAGCTTTTCCATGCATATACATTTTATTACACCTTTACAACATCGTCACAACAATTTCAGAATTGTGCATCCTTAACAATTAATTTACTTTCTCAAAAAGGAAATATCATTCCTTGCAGTTTGGCTCAACATGAAACCGGTCTTCCTTATGAACTTACAACACTGCCATATCCAAGACCCTTTTCTCCCTGCAATTTCATTCTTTACACAGCCAAACAATTGTTATTTTTTTTTTTGTACATTACCTTTCTCGAAAATCAAGTATACTAGTAGTCCAGGTCATTTCATCTATTCAAGGATTCAAAGCAAAAGGATACATCATCCCTTACCTATGCATCATTCCAACCTACCAATTTTTAAAATGTGATTCAGATATCAATCGATTTTAATGAATGTGCCAACATTTGTGGTGACATTCATACCCAATGCACCCTTGCATTGATTTCAACTGTGTCACACTTTATGACAGGATATTGGCCATGGGGTGTTGGAATTTAGCCAACCTTTTCCTCATATGGTTTATTCATTTTATTTCATTCTTACAGTAGGACCATACCGCTTGCTATAGGCTAGTCATGATCCCAAATCAATACACATGAACTCAAAATTTTCACATGAATGTCTTTACGCATTCCTTGATTGTCAATGCATTCATGACATATCAATTCATGAGTTCTTCCAAGGGTTACAAATAGAATTTACTACCAGAGGTTCATACCTCCATCATTCAAGTTCTCCTTCCCGAATCATACCTTACATGGGTATCCAAGGCATACAACTACCTTTCAAAGTTCATGCATAACACTAAGACAATAAAATATTTCAGAAGGGGTTCTTACCAAATCCCTTCATACCTTGTGCCACATAGGCATGAATATCTTTATACTGGTTCTTGGCTGCTAGCACTCTCTTTATGATCTCTACCTCATCAACAATACTTTAGCGGGATTTTCACAGTCCTGTCAACAATTCTTTCGACCACAACCTTCCCATGGTCACCCTCTGCTTGAGGTTGTTCATTATTGGCAATCGTCTTTATCAACAATTCCAATCTTATTTCTTTCTACACATGACATACACCATAGGCACATTAATCATCATGTAAATTAAAATGCAAATATCATAGCGTTTAACTAATAAAAACATTTTCAGGCATGTTTAGCATATCTGTATGCACTTCATCACATTATCCTTAATGTTTTTCATGAGTGTAACACAACAGTTCTCAATTTCTTTCACAACATTACAACCATCATTATTATGGTGTTAAATCATTTGTATTCATCAATGTACTAGCTTTCTCATTCCATAGAACGTAATGCACAACAAGGGAAGAATTGAGAGCTCTCCCCTTCTTCCAATTCTTTCTACATCGCCTGGGACTTTTCAGCCCAGTCAAGTTATCTCTAAGGTCTCACTAACTTTCCTTAACCACAACTTCAACCAAGTTGTATCTATTAAACGTACCCATTTATTCATTCAATCATACTTAGGGGTTTACTGGCCACTTACCAAACATACTAGTTTCCACAATTTCTCTTTTTCTGAGCAGCCCTGGGTTAGGCTCATCCTAACTCTTAGGATACTTCAACATGATTTAGTAGAAACTCTTTGCTCATAATGAATCATGAACATGTGCATCCTACACTCTTCCATTCTATTATCAAAATGGTTAATATTTGGTTATTAGTCTTCTATTACTTACATGATTCTTTCAAAATGTAATCCAGGATTCTTATACATGGACAGGCCTTGCAGCCCATTGTCCAACCTTCAACAATTATCAGGGTTGTGACTTTGTTCTTCTGACAGAGACATTATACAGTTCCTCCACTAGGAACTCCTTCAGCATGAAACTTCCTTGTTGCAGATCCATCACCACTTGTGATGGCCTTAACCTTGAGTCAACCTTTTAGTGGTCTACCAAATATTCCCCTTAAGGAATATAAACATGCATCTTTGTTAACTTACATCTATGATGTACTTAACCACTTTCATAATCCTAAGCTTGTATGTAGCTATTGTAGGTATATTTCGTAGCCTACATACATTTCCATTTTTTTTTTAAATCAGTCATCTCAGGATTGTTCACAATCCTTCTCATGTGATCTTCAAAGGCATAAACATTTTCCTCTTACCATGACATTAGAGCATCCTCACTCGTTTACTCTTTCATTTAATTTCACTGGCTTTTCCTGGGGGAATGGAGTACATTCCCCTTAAGCTATCATTCAAGACGGAACCTTCGTGACTCTTCAGAATGGAGTCAACCATGTATCCATGGTATTCATTCAATTTTGGCAAGTGTAATTATTGACTCATGTTTCACTTATCAGGGCAATCATATTGGACCTCTAGTATACTTATACTTTTACATCATACATGTGCATTACTTTCACATTTAATATCATTCATACCTTACCGGTATTAATATTAGGCTTCCTATTATGAAGCTTCATAATGCATTAACCTCATGAACTCAAGTATGATTGAACACAACTAATTATTCATCATACTAGTTCACACCTTCTCCTCATGTGACCACCAGCGGTGACCACGATTCGAACTAAAAGGCGCTTCACATTTTGCGATTTTGGGATTTCTATTACAAGGAACTCTGGTTCCTCGATTCCCCGAAATCCGATAGGCCGAAATGTCGACCTACAAAATGTCGAAATGTCAATCCCTGACTTTCTCCTCCAAGGAGGTGTCTCCCTGACTCATTGCGTTTCACGACTTTGGAACTCCCGATGTTAAGCGTTTCGACTTTCTGTCTGCGGGATTCCCAAAATATCGATTCCCGATATCCCAATATGACTACAGCCCCACTCCTCTTTGTGTCATGTTGTTCAGACTTTAGGGTTTTCATTCTCGAGAGTGCGGATTCCTCGTCTCCAGGACTTCCAAAATGTCGAATCCCAGTATGTCAAAATGTCGGCTTCCTATTGCGTCCCTTTAGTGCCTTCGGGATTTTGCGTTTCACGATCCCGCGATGCAAGGGTTTCCTGGTCCTTGTTCCTTTGACTTCCTGGTACCCAAAATACCAGCGTGCCACTATTGAGATATCAATGACCATGATCCAATGCACATCCTATAGCCCTGATCCTTTTTTGTTGTTTTTTGGGGGGGGTCAAGAGTTCCAAACTCTTTCCCTTCGCATCCCCAGTACCAGGAGTGCCGAAATGGCTCCCTTCAGGAATTTTCCCGAAATCTCAATCCTCCACCACTTGTCCTCTAGTGATGAATGGTCCCGATGCTTTTAGGACTTTGTGGCCTGGGACCTCTAGTCTCCCGAACTCTTACCTCTCAGACTCCCGATATCCGAAATTGAAAAATTCTCTCTGGATGATCAATGGTCTAGATTGCTCCTTGATCAAGGGCTATGATCTTTTCGTGAATTTCTCATTACTTATCCCAAGTCCTTTGGTTTTGCGAAATTCTGGTATCTCCTTGCAACTAACCAGTGCGCTACTTCTCCGAGATCGAACAACTTGAAACATTTTGGTTCTTTCTGAATGGATCTTGATTCCCGATCCTATCCAATCTTCAAAACTCTTTTCTGAAGGATTTCTCTTGCTATCTCTTCTGAACTTTTAATTTACTTACAGGACTAATCTCATAGTCATAACTCATATGGATATTACCCTCTCTTTATTGTAGAAACCAATAAGGGTCACTCTTGGGAATTAGCAACAATCCCAAAGGACTCCTCTTAATCTTGCTCAAACAGATTATCCTTGTTGTCGATCCTAACCATTATAGGTCAGGTAATTTGACCCTACATATATTCATCAGTCCTCTCAATCGTGAGGAGTTATAGGCTCATAGTTTAGTCTTTTAATAATGCAGTAATCATAACTTCCTAAGGATCCTACCAGTCCTTACCAAATTTCCCAAATCATGAAGGAGTTCTTCATTTGGATCTTAATTCTTACCTAACCAGCCATCTCAATTGCAAGAGACTCTACCTACTTTAGTAGATAGCCATCGTCACACTATAACAAAACAACTCAGTTCATGTCCCTTTTCTAGCTAGTGTAACTTCATAGAAAAATTTATTCCACCTCTGTTATTCACACTCAGGTATTATCAGTAATACTGATCAGTGCATTCCTACTCCTATAGTTATCATTTTGACAAAAGAACAATATAATTCCTTTGCTGGAATTCAACAAGAAATCCCAAAATCACAAGTTCAATGTGTAGCCCTTCTCCTCAAGGAGTAAATGAAGATAAAACCATCTCCTTACGTGGCTCATACATGAGCCCAAGAAGGCCAAGTGTTGTAACCATGCTCCGATACCAATTTGTCACACACCCACTACAAGAACTAATATTTTTCAGCTTTTTCCTTCCTTCCACCGAGGAACAGAATCCATGAATTCCTATGGGGCTTGATGTAGACCCTACCATCCCTTATCCTTACCCATGTGATCGTTGGATATGACAACGGGCCTTACCAGAGAGGTGTTTTCGGTTTTATCGATTCAGGAAATCGCGATGCATGTGTTCCTCTGCTCTCTTGTCTCTCGAAGTGCCGAAATTTGAAAGGGACCAAATGTTTTTCACATTTAACAATGCCTCCGATTAAAACTTGGCATCCCACCTTTTGGAGTTTCGTGTACCGGGTTTTCATGGTAGAAGAGGACGAGGGGTTCATACCCTTCGGTTTTTCGGGTGTCGAAACACCGAAAAACCAAATCTACATGCGCTAAGCCGTATCAGGATTTCACAAGTTGGGAATTCAGGATTGGCATGTACTAGGGACTTTCTTCTAGATATCTCGGGTGCTGAAATACTGAGACATCAAGACTTATCCACGCTATTATTATTTCAGGGTTTCGCAAGTCATGGTTTCATGACCGACGATTACAATGGAACTGACCCTTGGGATTCCCAGGTGCCGAAACACCGAAACATCCAAACTCTAGACACACTATGTCATTTCAGGGTTTCACAAGTCAGGATTTCAGGACTGGCGAATACAAGAGACTTGCCCTTTCTCTTACTCTTTATAACCCCAGTAGCCGAAATACCAAGACATCAAGACTTATCCATGCTATTATTATTTCATGGTTTCACAAGTTGGGGTTTCACAACT
>JASDQU010100881.1:463845-479876 GCA_032191745.1 Picea mariana
AGGCTCAGAGTTTAGTCTTTTAATAATGCAGTAATCATAACTTCCTAAGGATCCTACCAGTCCTTACCAAATTTCCCAAATCATGAAGGAGTTCTTCATTTGGATCTTAATTCTTACCTAACCAGCCATCTCAAATGCAAGAGACTCTACCTGCTTTAGTAGGTAGCCATCGTCACACTATAACAGAACAACTCAGTTCATTTCCCTTTTCTGGCTAGTGCAGCTTCATAGAACAATTTATTCCACCTCTGTTATTCACACTCAGGTCTTATCAGTGATACTGATTAGTGCATTCCTACTCCTATAAGAGTGGTTATCATTTTGACAAAGGAACAATACAATTCCTTTGTTGGAGTTCAACAAGAAATCCCAAAATCACAAGTTCAATCTGCAGCCTTCTTCTCAAGGATTAAATGCAGATAATAACATCTCCTTACGTGGCTTGTACATGAGCCCAAGCAGGCCAAGTGTTGTAACCATGCTCTAATACCAATTTGTCACACACCCACTACAACAACTAATATTTTTCGGCTTTTTCCTTCCTTTCATCGAGGAACAGAATCCCCAAATTCTTATGGGGCCTAATGCAGACCCTACCATCCCTTATCCTTACCCATGTGATCATTGGCTATGACCATAGGCCTTATCGAAGAGGTGTTTCCGGCTTTCGCGATTCGAGAAATCATGATGCATGTGTTCCTCTACTCTCTTGTCTCTCGAAGTGCTGAAGTCTGAAAGGGACCAATAGTTTGTCATATCTAACAATGCCTTGGATTAAAACCTGGCATCCCACCTTTCAGAGTTTCATGTATGAGGTTTTCGCGGTAGAAGAGGATGAGGGGTTCATACCTTCATTTTTTTGGGTGCCGAAACACTGACAACCAAATCTACATGTGCTAAGCTATATCAGGATTTTACAAGTCAGGAATTCAGGACTGGAGTGTACCAGGGACTTGCTTCTAGATCTCCCAGGTGCCAAAATACTGAGACATCAAGACTTATCCGCGCTATTATTATTTCAGGGTTTTGCAAGTCGGGGTTTCGCAAGGTGCGCAGACAGAAGGTCTCACACTTAGGTTTCCCGAGAGCCGAAACTCCTAATCCCATATTCATCACTAAGCTCGTTTTGCGGTTTCGCAAGTCAGGATTTTGGGATATGCGTAGACAAGGAAACTTGCCCTTGGGTTTCCCGGTTGCAAAAAATTTGAGACACCAAAACTTATCCATGTTAGACTATTTCGGGGTCTCACCTATCGGGATCTTGTGACATGCGAGTACAAGGAAACTTACCCTTGGGTATCCCGGGTGTCGAAATGCTGAAACACCAAAATCTAACCTGGCTATACCATTTCGGGGTTTCGCAAGTCAGGATTTCATGACGTGCGAAGACAAGGAAACTTGCCCTTGGGTATCCCGAGTGCCAAAATGCTGAAACACCAAACCCTAACCTGGCTATACCATTTCGGGGTTTCGCAAGTTGGGATTTCGCAACATGCTAAGACAAGGAAACTTTCCCTTGGGTATCCCGGCTGCCAAAACTCTGAAACACTAGAACTTATCCACATTAGACTATTTCGGAGTTTCATGGGTCAAGATTTCAAAACTCTTACCTCTTGTTTTCCCGGTAACCGAATTACCGAAATCTCCTTTCGGGGATTTCCCCGAAACCTCCACCGCTTGCATCTTTCGAGACTTTAGGGTTTGCGATTTCACGAATCCACCATTACCAAACTCTTGGTCCTTCAACCTCCCAGTATCCGAAACCCTGATGGGTTCAGATCTCTGCCACATGTCCTCTGAAATGGACGGTCCTGATCTTTTCGGGACTTTGACGAGTCCTCACCTTTGCGTATGTGAGGCTTAAACCTCGTGCAGTTTCCCCTAGACCTGATGGCTATCGGTGATCCACAGGAGATCTAATAGTAGCTGTAGCTCCTCCCTGAGCTAATGCTTTCTTCCTTTTCCTTGGAAGATTTCCAAGTATTAAAGGTCTCAGCCTTTGATCTTCTACTGCAAGCCGACTATTGGGTCTCGTCAGCACCTACGAAAGGTGTTTTCCCTCCTGATCTTTCTCAGCTATGAAGGAAATAAGATCTTTGTGCTCTTTCTCCTGGGCTTGACTCTTAGAAGATTCTTCCGCGCACCCCTTGCACTCATTCATCAAGTCTAGGACTTGAGTGAGTCTCGGTCTCTACTTGCCTTGCAGGGGGCCTATGCATAACTACGATACCTCTCCTGAGCTTAATAGAAATCATTCTCCAAGGGACTCTAGACGACTAGGAAGGTTGTCATGTGTACATGAAACTATGCCTAAGGTTGACAAACTCACAGTTCGTGGCTCTAACTTAAGCCACCACAGGACACAAGAATTTACAAGTACCAATCATGTCCTATCCATATAATCTCTTACTGGCCTAATTTTACAGTCAAGCAGTAAGGAAGGAGACACAATATATCCTTTCAGAAATCAAGCACAATTCCTAAAATATACACAGTATAACCAAATACATACCCAGTTACAGCTAAATTACCCAGAGTAAGAAAATGCTTATTTATTATAGGTTGCTGCCAACCAAATGACTATGGGTGTTTGTCCTTCCACCTAACCATAGGCATAGAGGTATTCATTCTTAGCACTCTGGCCACCCCCGTGCCAAGCCATGATATCACCAGGGAATTCTCACAGTTGTCGAGGGTTCTCTCTCTCTGTTTCAGCTTCTATTTAGGTCCTGTTTTCTGCAACTCGGAGCTTCCCCACTCGGTTGTGGCCTTGATGAGGTTTCTTAGATGCTCTTCGGCATCAAGCTTGCGTCCTTCTCTTCGTGATTCTCTGGAGAGCTTCCCCTCTTTTCTGGTGTCGGGTGTCTCCCCTCCCGTGTGTGTGTGTCCCCCTTACCTTGGGAGGTTTTTCTGCCGACCTATCCCATTCATTTTGTTAGAAGGAATCTTAGGTCTGTAGGTCCCTATGGTACTTTGAATTGATAGCCCAGGTTTCCATCCATGGGGGTGGTCGGTGATTCAACCACCGGTCCTTTCTTCATTGACTGATTTTCTTTCCATGGGATTCGAAGGAGGTTTGTCATCCTTATCAAGGGAGTTTTTGTGTTTATTTGATATATGAACCCTCTTGCATGGTTTTCACATTCTTTTTCTGGTGATATCATGTCCAGTACTTTCAAGGCCTCACCCCCACAGTCAGTTATTGGAAACTCAAACAATAATACATTTACATTTTCCTCATGTAGTAGCATGGTAGTTCCTATTCTATGATTAATTACAATTTGGGGGAAACAAGGGTGTTACAAGGTGGGAGGTATTTGATACCATTGCCCCATCTCACTACATTGTACTTCAGTCTTTGAGTCCCCCCCTTCACCCCTTAAATTCTACCAATATTGGTTGGTAGAGGAAGATTTCAAGAACCTAGTCCTTTCCTCTTGGGTCAATATTTCCCCTCTGAACCATGCCCCTCTTATGGTGCAATTTGAAGAAAATCTCAAGAACTTCAAAAAACCCATAAAAAATAGGCTCCCTATATAAAAGTCCAAGAGGTCTCACTCATTTGGGACACTAAAGATATATTAGCCGAGGTCCTCATAAATCTGGAGGAATACCTGCTTACTAATGAAAATTTAACATAATTAAGGGAATTGGAGGACAAATGTGCCAAGTGGCTCAAGACAGAGGAACAAGAATGGCATATCAAGAGCAGGGATCTTTGGATAAAAGGAGATAATAAAATCAAGTTTTTTCACCAATTTGCGAACTACCGAAGAAAACTCAACACAATCTAGAAAATCAAGGATGAACAAGGGAATGTGGTTGTAAAATTTGAAGAAAAGGTGAAGCTTAGAGTAAATTTCTTCAACAATATTTTTTTAGCCCCTCTTGTATGCCCCATTCAATAAATCCTGGAGGTAGTGGGAAAATTCCCTACCACCTTCTCCGAAGAAATGAATTTATCCTTAGAGGAAGAAGTGACGGAACCAGAAATGAAGACGACGTTTTTTCTCCATGAAGAATGGAAAAATCCCAAGCCCAGATGGAGTTACAATGGAATTATTTAAATCTTTTTATGATTATCTAAAAAATGATTTGCTTCTAGTGGTAAGAGAATCACAAAAGAAAGGAAGAATTCATGGTCCTCTCAACGCCACTTTCATGTGTCTTATGCCAAAGAAACAATTCCCTTCTTCCTTCGAGGACTATAGACCGATCGCCTATTGCAATGTCATCTACAAACTAATTTCAAAGGTCATATCTAGGGGACTTAGACCGATTCTAAGTGATCTCATTGGGGAAGAACAGTTTGGCTTCCTCCACAATAGACATATACACGATGTGATAGCCATCGCTTAGGAAGTTCTCCAGTGTATTAAAAAAAAAAACCTTAAAGAAACCATCCTAAAATTCGACCTCTCCAAAGCATATGATTGAGTAAATTGGAATTTCCTACGTCTGGTCCTTATCCAAAAGGGCATGAACTTAAAAATTATCAATTGGATAATGGGGTGCATCCAAAGTGCCTCCTTTTCCATCCTTATCAATGGAGCTCCGTCTAGTTTCTTCAAAGCCTATAGAGGTATCTGTTAGGGTTTCCCCTTTTCTCCCTTTTGTTTCTTGATCATCACATAAGCACTCAACTATCTGATAAAGGAGGCAAGGTTCAAGGGCCTCCTAAGAGGAATTGCAGTCTCTAAATCATAATCAATAACTCACCTATTATTCATAGATGATATATTTTGCAGACTTTTTGGTTCTCAGTGGAATCTGATTGTTCTTAAGGATATTTTAAACCTCTTATGTAGAGCCACTGGTATGAAAATAAACATGGAAAAATATTGTCTACTTATTAATTATTGTGAGGAAGAAGAAGAGGCCTCCATTGTCAATACTTTTCACATGCCAAGGAAACCTCTCCCTGAAGGACTCAAGTATCTAGGTTTCAACTTAAAACCAAACAATTATATAAAAGAATATTGGAGTTGGTTAATCAGAAAATTTGAGGATCACATAGCCATCTGGGTCAACAAACTCCTCTCTAGAGGCGAAATACTAGTACTAATCAAAGTAGGACTCTATAAGGAATTCCTATTTACTGGAATTCAATAGTTGCAATCCCTAAGGGATTTCTGGATCATATTTGTCGTCTAAGTTTTCACTTTTTATGGAGGGCACAAAACATTCATGGAGCCCCCCCCCCTAGTCAAATGGAACTCAATCGTTGGACCTAAAGAAATAGGTGGTTGGGGTCTAAATAACATAATAATTTTTTATCAATCCTTAGCGAGAAGGAACCTATGACATCTAACCCTGGGAAACACCCTTTGGGTAAGAGTTATGAACTCCAAGTATTTTCCTACCCTGTCTATCTCTGAATGGTTTTGAGAGCCTATGAAATCTTCCAAAGGCTCAATTGTCTATAAATATCTTGTGCAATATTTCCCCCTTGTTGGTAACTGGGAAAATGTGAGATTGGGAGAAAATGTGTGGTTGGGAGTAGGAAACAATTAAAACTCTCCCCTCCCTTCCTTATGTTCCTCAAAGAAAAAAAACATTCACTTCATGAGCCACTTAAACATTGGTTATCCCTAGATTCGAGGGAGAATGGGATGGAAGAATCCAGACTCCCTGGATCTCCCCTTAGAACTATGGGACAAGTGAGACTCCTTTATCTCCCTTTTATGCTAAAATATCCTTTCCCTGGATTGATTTTCCGAGGACTCCCTCTGTTGGTCAAAAAACCCATAGAATGGCTCATATTCGATCAAGTTGGGCTATAAATCATGGCTAGAAGAAAAATCTGTGACACACTTGAAATGGTGGTGGAATCCCTTATGGAAAATCGAAGCTCCTCCTAGATGTAAATTGACGCTTTAGATAACACTAAATAATAAATTGTTGACATGGGATAAATTCCTTAGGATAGGAAGGTGCAGACCTAGTAGATGTCTTCTGTGCAAGGAAAATCAAGAAACCATTACTCACCTTTTTATCTCATGTCCCTATGTAGGAAAGGTTGTGCATATAATAAAAGATCAACTAAAAGATAGGGCTAATTGGGACCATGCATATATAGAAGATTGTTTTAAATCTTGGATTCAAGACAGAACAACAACCTTATATGAAGGTCTTCCAGGCATCATGATCTCAAACATTTGGTGGGAAAGAAACAATGATGTTTTTAAAGATAAGATTGTTCTCCTAGAAGTCTCTGCGAGAATTTCAATCAGTTAGGATGAAGAGTTCAAGATAGAGCTCAGGTAAAGTAAACCTCGCTTTGCGATCCCTCCTCCCATCGATTACACCATCCCATGGGGATAGCCAAGGACATCCTCCTTCATGCAAAGTAGGGGTGGTTTTGTTTACCAGTCACAACCACTATATTCACATCAAATGTGCGCCAGGAGGTGGAACAAACAATAGAGTCAAACTGATAGCACTCTGGACTCTCCTGGAAACTGCCAAAGAAAATAATCAATCAAAGCTACTAGTGTTTAGTGATTCCAAGTGGGTGATCGACTAGGAAAGGGGTCTCAACAACATCCAAAATCCGAGGTTGGCCTCACTACTAAGGGACACCAAACTCACTTTAAAATATTTCAAATGGATTTCCTTTCAGCACAGTCTGAGGGAGATAAACACAAAGGCAAATGAACTCTCAAAAGAAGCACTGCAACTACAAAAAGGAGCCTTCAGCTTTTACAAGTTCTATGAAGGAAGAAAAACTGAGGCAATGAAATTTTGCATTTCAAGAAGTATTTTTTTTCCTTTTTTGTGAGGCTGTAAATGTTTTTGGGCAAATGAAACAATTTGTAGAAAGTTTTTGAAAAAGGTCTTTAAGCCTATCAAGGTGTGACATGAAAGACTTTAACATGTATATTAATATAACAAATTTTTTTTTATGAAAAAAAATACTATTAAAATTTATTAATTATATTCATTTTATTTTTAAAATTATTTAGATAATTTATTAAATAATTATTAATAATTGAAAAATAATATGTTTTATAAATTCATTAATTCATGTTGTTTTTAGAATTATTTAAACAATTTATTAAATAATTATTAATAATTGAAAAATAGTCATTTTTTATAAATTCATTAATATATTAATTTTATGTTAAAAGTTTTTAATTTCATTAATAAATTTATATCCCATATTTTAAATATAAATTTAAAATCATGATATCAAACTTTACTTTTATATTATTCTTATTAAATTATTATGTTAGATTACCTTTTTTATCAATATTATTAATTTATAAATATTTATATTCACTTTAATATTATTCTTATTAAATTATTTTGCTAGATTACCTTTTTTTAACAATATTATTAATTTATGAATATTAAATTATTATGTTAAGTTATTTTTTTTTTATCAATATTATTAATTTATGAATATTTATATCACTTTGAAGTAATCTTATTATTCCAACAAGAACTTGATTACTTATATTTATTTTGTTTTTAGAATTATTTAAATAATTTATTAAATAATTTTTATAATTGGAAGATAAAAAAAATTTATAAATTCATTACATATATTATTTTTATGTTAAAAAGTTTTTAATTTAATTATTAAATAATTTCATTTACATATATAAAGATAATCTAAAGCTTTCTTTTTATACATAATAAAGATCAATGAATCTTATCTCTATATACATAACAAATATTAATTAACTATAAATATATACATAATAAATATTAATGAATTATAAATAATTTGAAACAATAAATATGTCAAAATTAATGTGTTATATTGTATTGCGCATTACATATATTAACTTAATATTAAAAAGTTTTTAATTTAATTAATAAATGTGTATCTCATATTTTAAATATAAATTTAAAATCATCATATCAAAGTTCATTTTGATATATAACCAAAAAAAACATATTTACAATTTTACACATATAAAAGAATAATCTCAAGTTTATTTTTAAATACATAATAAAGATCAATGAAATTTATTCATATATATAACAAATATTACTAAACTATGTATAATTTGAAACAATAAATATGTCAAAATTAATATATTATATTTAATAGTTCACAAGTATTTCTCTAACCTTGGTTAAAATTTATTTGATCATCTAGCTTTCTAACAATGTATTGCAGTACAAAATCATTAAATATGTAGATTATAACTTTTAATATTTCCAACATTATGCATTATCTGCGGATCGTGATCATATTACTTGTGCAGGTTACAATATTAATATATAAATAACAATAATTAATAATCTAAATTCGTATATATAAAAAAAAATATATCTTTAAAGTATATACTTTAAAGATTCTAAAGGGGATTACTATTTAGCCGTCGATGACTTCATACATACATAACGGTCTAATCCTAGTCGTCGATGACTTCATACATATATAACGGTCTAATCCTAATAATGACTTCATACATATATAACGGTCTAATCCTAGTCGTCGATGACTTCATAGATAACGGTCTAATCCTAATTAGCTGTCGTACTCACTAGGAAAAGCAATTCAACGCAGTCAAGTACAGTATACCCGTGATCAATGGAACGTACTAACTACGAAACGCAATTTAGTGCAGTCACGAGTTTGATGGAAATGCTGTTATTGATGGAAATTGGATGCCCGTGATTAATGGAAATTGGTTTGGAATTTGAAAATAAAATAGCATGTAAAATTAATAATCTATTTAATTATTATTTAATAACTTAGTAAAGTGAATGATGAAAATTGGATTGGAATTTTAAAATGAAATAATATGTTAAATTTATGAAAATTGAATTAAAATTTTAAAATGAAATAATATGTCAAATTTTTATGGAAATTAGATTGGAATTTTAAATTATTATTTATTAATGTCACTTATGGAAATTGGATTGGAATTTTTAAATGAAATAGTGCATCTAATTAGTATCCCAGATAATTGGCAATTATTATTTAATTATTATTTAATGATGTTATTGATAAAAATTAGATTAAAATATAAAAATGAAATAGTAACTCAAATTTGTATCTTTTTTCTACTAAAAATTACTCTTGTATATTTATATAAAATTTTCTAAACCTTTAGAAAACAATTCACATCAATACATACTAGTACTATTGGTATCCCACGCAATTACTATTCAATCCAGTCACTATGGGATGATTATGATTACAACTCACGAGGAATTTTTACGACTCACGAGGAATTTTTAACCATAAATACTCACGACTCACGAGGAATTTTTAACCATACACAATTCACATCAATACATACCATACATCAATATAGTATGATTACGACTAACGAGGAATTTTTAACCATACTTTGATGGGTAAATTGTATCGTAGCTGGCCATTTACCCGCCCCGTAATTATCAATTTGACCTTCAAACTCTATCCCGGAATGCATCCTCACAATCTTTTTAAGGTCCCAATCACGAAAAACTCAAAAGGAAATGGAAAAATAACGGAAAAAATAAGAAATTCTGTTGAAAAGTCTAGACGGCAAGATGAAAACCAATAGAAAATCCTTTCAAGTCTCAAGGCAAGTTGGCTCCCACTACACGGCATTAGGTAAGATATGGTTCCTCCATATTGCACTGATTTTTCATTAGATCCCAAAATGCATCCTCTCCATCTTTTAAAGATCCAAATGAAATAGAAAAATACTGAAGAAAAAATCCAAATGAAATAGAAAAATACTGAAGAAAAAACAAATTCCAGTTGTTGAAAAGTCTAAAAGGCAAGATGAAAATCACTAGAAAATCCTTTCAAGTCTAAAGGCAAGTTGGCTTCCACTACGTGGTATTGGGTAAGATATGGTTCCTCCCGATGGCACTTAGAGCACTTAGATCCAAAAATTCCTCATGTATTTATACTTACCTTGCAAAAGCTGGACCCAACAAATTAGATTTGTCAATAATTAGAACATTGACGATTTCAATTTGAAATCAAAGCATTAGCGATTCCCACCTGGTTCTAATAGATCATTTTTAAGAAAATGTGCATGTTGACATGATAGAAATATTTCATTATCAACTCTTTCTTATACAATCGTGTATTTATAGAGAAGATGCCTGAATGGAGTTTGCTCGTTTATTTCTAGTTAACTAAATCAATAACTCAAAAAATTATCCAAGTTAAGTTTACTTAAACTTGGGATGTATCCATGCATGGATACATCAAAATAAACTTGATCTTGATATATCCATTGCAATGGATAATTACAAAGTTATTTATTGTGTATGAGTAATTTATTGCATGTTCACAAATAATTAAATAATGTGCACATAATTATGCACCAACATTTCCAATTGACTTGGAGCTAAGGGGAAGTACGGACAATTTACATGTTATCTTCTATAAATACAACTTCCTTCATCCCTAACAAGGATCAAAGATGAAGAAACATGGCTTCATGAAAACATCTATGACATGATCTTCTAAATGACAAAATTACAAGTCATGACGGATCTATTGTATGTAGTATATATATATCTCAATGTGTTTGGTGTGTTGGTGTTCAACTGGATTATGGGAAATGCAGATGACACTCTAATTGTTGCACCGTAATTTGCAGGTTGATCTTGTACAAAAGTAAACTCTATGAGCAATTGTTGAATCCAAAAATCTTCTTGATTGACATTAAAACACCTCAGTAATCTTCCTCTATATAAGAAAGAGCAATTGTATACTACTTTTTAAAAAACCAAGTGAAAAGACCTAAATCAAGGTTGAAAGTGTAACCAGAAGTAGACTTTCGATCATTGACATCACCTGCCCAATCTAAATCCACTGAGGAAGAGGAACCGCCTTTTGTATACTCAATGCCAAACTGATAAGTACCCTTGATGTAGCAAAGGATATTCTTTGTTACCTTCCAATGACTCTCAAGAGGATATTACATGAAGCAAAAGACTAAACCAACAACAAGGAAGAGGTTTGGTTGGGTATGGGTCAAATATATAAGACTTTATACTATGGTTGATGAAAGTAGGATTAGCCTTAGGAGTTGAGCACTTGGTAAGAAAGTTTTAATCCTAACTGATAAGGAGAAGGGGCAAATTTGCAGTCTTCCATGTGAAATCGATGATGAAGGCTAAGAGCATACATAACATGAGAAACAAATATTCCAATGTCAAAATGTTGGATTTGAAGACCAAGGAAATAATGAAGAAGGCCCATGTCAAACATCTCAAACCTAGTCATCATACTAGACTTCATATAGTTAGTTTGATGGTGATTATTCCCAGTGATGAGTAGGTCATCCACATGGAGAACACAAAGGAAGTCACTATTTACATGTTTAGTGTAAATATTGCAATTGGATTGACACTTAAAGAAACTAGAACCAACAAGGAATCTATCCATCTTTTCATACCAAGCTTAAGGAGATTAATTTAGACCATAAAGTGACTTCTTGAGGTGGCAAACAAGGGGGGAGTCATCCTAAGAAAAATTGGAGGTTAGTTCATGTAGATTTGTTCAAATTCAAGTCTCCATGTAGAAAGAATCTTTTGGAATCCATATAATTTGCTTTCCATCCTTGAGAAGCAGCAAGTGAAAGAATGAGTTGGACTCAATTCATCTTTTCATTAGGGGAAAAATTTTCTAAGTAATCAATACCTTCAACGTGTGAGAAGCCTTTGCCAACAAGGTTGGCTTTAAACTTATCCATGCTTCCATTTGTAGAAAACTTGGTTTTGTTGACCTACTTGCAAAAAACAATCTTGTAACCTTCAAGAAGAGGAACAAGATCCCAACTGTCATTTTTCAATAAGAAGTTCATTTCTTCTTGCATAGTTTCTTCCCATTTAGGTAGACTAGTATCACTTGTTTATTTATAAAGAAAAGGATCTTTAGGCTATGCCATCAACATTGAACCAACTAAATGGAACTGATAACGAGTCCTGCAAGACTCTATTAGATCGCCAATTTAAGTACTAACAACTTCCTTTGTTTTCTAAACCCATTTTGAAAGTGGAGTAGTTGGAGGTGAAATATCATTAAACTAAAATGGAGGAGGAGGACTTATATGTTTGTTGACGGGTGTTTCTCACACACCGTCAACAAGAAGGGAAGATCTGGTCTGGGTTGTCTATTTAATCCAAGCTGTTTGGAATAATCTACCTTGACGGGTTTTATGGCTCTGTTAACCAATTGGGATTCTACAATAATCAAAAGAGGTAAAAATAACTAAATGTATAGTCCTATTAATTAACAAACTAATATGATTACTTAACTAGTAGTATTATATACAATAGATATATACAATTACAAGGTTTAAATAAAGCCTCGTGAAAATTTAAGGTATGAAAGATGTTGGTGTACTCTGACACCGTCTGGTCTCTTTTCTAACATAGAGTTTTCTATCTCATGTATTGGTCATCATAGTTTCTGAAAGGGTAGAACTCCTCCTCTAGGGCATCTACAAAGGTCGCCCAAGTGGGTTCTCTCCAAAATAGTGTAGATTCATCCGCGGTGTACCTCTCCCAGTAACCTTCCCACCAAGCTATGACACGGGGAAGGGATTTAAGGAGTGCGAAGGTGATCTTTTCACAGTCAAATTTTTTTTGGACAAAGTAATAACGTTCTAGCAAATTCAACCATTTTTCTAGAGCATCTGCATCTATCTGGCCTTCAAATAAGGGGATATCAAAACTGACTTGTACCTTGAAGGGTGTCGCACTTGTGAAATGGCTTCTTGTTGAAGATGCCTCAATTGTCTCCATTGATAGTCTTCAAAGGATCTAAGAAAAGTTTTCCATCATCTCATTCCTCTGTCGCACAAGGGCTTCCTCGAGCAACATCCTGAAAGGATCTCATTCTTTTTCATCTCTCTTTTCTTCTGCCATGGGAGGTCTCTTGGGTTGGCAAGAGAAATTTCCCTCAAGTAAAACTAGCTCGAGACCCATTTCTCTATATCCTGACCTTGTCGAGGACCTTCTTTAAGAAATGACAAGGAGAAGCCTGCTCTGATACCACAGATCCAGATTATTTTGAGAACGACATGAAGACAAAAATATAATCGATATATAACAAGGAAATGCACAGAGATAATGCAGAGAACACATAAATATAGGGAAAACTAACTTCTATTAATGAACAAGAGAGAAAAACATTGTAGAACACGAACTAGCATAATGGGGTAGTCTATCTCTTAAAAGAAAGAGATGTTGGCTACGCTTCATTCGCAACAAGCTTTACATCACACTCCAATGCATGCTTAAAGGATATCTCTTAAAAGAAGGAGATGTTGGCTATGCTTCATTAACAACAAGATTTACATCAAAAGTTTTACATCAAACTCCATTGCATGCTTAAACCTCAATTATATATGAGAGAGTGAGAAGAGAACAATTCCCATGATACATGTGGGATAAATTGGACTAAGTTTATAAAATTCCATAGGCATGTAAAACACTAGGACTTCTCGGGCAGTCACTCATCCCAGTACTACTCTAGCCTAAGCGCGCTTAACTATGGAGTTCTAATGGGATCTGGTGCATTAATGCTATGTTGCAGGCATGTACATAAGACCACTAGGAAATCATTACATGATGTCTGTAATTAACAAATGAAGATGACATTACATTCCATTCCCCATCAAAAGGGTGAATATCATGGTTTATCAAAAACACATGCTCAAAATGGTGATTCAATGGAAAAGGTGGATGGCCACCAAGATCCATCTAGATCAATCCAATTGCAAGAAAAGTTATAATTAGTCGCAATGTTCAATTTGCGGAAAATGAAGCATGGGATGGAAGCATAGAAAGGACAGTTAAAATTATTGATGATATTGGGCATGATGAAATAGAGGAAGAAGTTTGTCAAACACCATTTATAAGTCAGTGCACAGTTCCTTCTATGCGTGGAACTGCGACACAAACTACTCTAGTGAGATCTGCAGGTGCACAATCCACACCTAGAGCGTGACAAACTCCAGCAAGCATTCCGAGTAGCTCTACATCTCCAGATCCAACATTAGTAAGTATTTTACCAAGGAAGACAAGAAGTGTGCGCGACATATACCATGTTGACACATCAAATTCATTTTCAGTCTTTGCTCTGTTTTCACAAATAGATGATCCATTATGTAACGCCACTTTTTATGTTACCAAGGATTTTATCGCTACTAGATACCAATCTGTAACACACCTTTTACATAGCTCATATAGGTCTTATAAAAACAACATGCGTTTAAGAAAAGAAATACATTTAAGCTCAGAGTAAACATACTATTTACTGCTATAATATACAATCAATAACATTAACATTAAATTGATATGCACATCAGAATACATGGTAGTTATAATTACATAGAGATGAAAAATTATGAATAAAACATCATCTGATACTTATCTTTGAAAACCTTGGTGATTCCACCAACCACGTACATGCCTTCCACGAACCTCCCAACCTTAGACCACACTGCTCGTTAGCTCAACAGTGGGTCACCCCCGAGCTGGGACTAAGCTCCACCCCAAGGCAAGGAATCCTAGGCTAAGTTGAGGTTACAGGGAAAACAACATAGAAAGACTGGAAGGATTCTTCCCAGGATGCCATCTTACACCCACTACTTCCAGACTCTCATTCCCCACATGCATGTTCCGCCCGAGAGTATACATCTTCACAAGCATAGTCCATCGGTTCTACACCTCCCGCTCTAGGTCTCGACAATAGGCCGGATCAGGAAGTCTCAAAGCCCGAAGCTGGTGCTGGATACTCTCTGGAAGAAACCACTTCCCAGAAAACTCTCTCACTTGGAAAGAGTTGCTCACAGGCCTGACAACCTGCCTCTTCCAACAACGGTCACCTCCCTCACCTGGAGAGAGGTCATACACAGGCTCAATCACAACTTGCATTGCCTAGCAAGCCACGCACAGTCTAGCTCTGTGTGGCCATCACAGCCAACCAGGAATATAGACACGGGCTTCCCAAACAGGCTCAGCATTGACGACAAGGTCTCACGGTGATGGTTTTCGGGATTGCATGACAAGCAATTCCCGGAAGGATCGACACAAACTCCACAGCTCAGAACGGAGTGGTTAAACCCAACTTTTCAGAAACGAACACAAGCTTCTTGGCTCTCAGAAACACACGAGGTATTCTTGCAGAGGTTGGGTCAGTCGTACTGTTCAGAGCTTTGAACACACTCAGACGGTCGGTTGGAATGGAGGAGGGACCCCTCTCACGACTCATCTTGGTCGTTTTATTTGCATGCACCAGGGTTGACACTTGTTACCCTTGGAACTGCATGCGTTCCATCAACATGCATCCCCTTTGCACATTTTCCCTTGCTAGGAACTTAGGATAAACTAAAACATAAAATGCACATGTTCTTTAGAATAATAATAAAATATTATTCCCAAGGCTTAAGCCCCTAGGCTCAACACTTAGCCCCTTTTTCCCACCTCCCAGCCCCTAATTCCCTGCCCACTCTGTGGAAGCTCAGTCCCCCATCACTCACTCATCGTGGTCGGTCTGCACACGATGGTGTTTATATTTTATTAATGTGTTGCATACATACAGGTACAAAATCAGGCCCTTGGCCTCCAACCCTTAGGCTCTCAGGCCTAACAATCACATAAGCCCAACAACTTATACAAACTTGGCTCACCAGCCTATAACACATATTAACAATTCATTTGATATATCATATTTACAAGGGCTCGGTCTTGGGGACACTACAATCCCCTTCCCTTATTTCTGCACAGTCCTCAGTGCAACCTTACACTGTCTCTGCAAGCTTTTCAAAATTTTCAAAAAGATGCGGGATCTCTGCCCGCATAGCATCTACATGATCCCATGTCGTGTCCTCAGGATCATACCAGGTCCACTGGACCTTTACAAGCTCTATAGCTCGATTCTGAAGCTGTTCACTTTTCCTGTCCAATATGTGCACATGATGCACTTGCAGGACACCTTCTGGTTCCACCTGAATCACATTCCAGTCGATAACATGATTAGCATCAGGTATATATTTCTTAAGCAGTGAAACATGAAACACATTATGTACAGTCATAGATGCAGGTAATGC
>JASDQU010100881.1:481941-495590 GCA_032191745.1 Picea mariana
TTCTTCCATGGCCCTTTTCCAGATATTTCCATCCTCTGAATCCACTGCCTCCCTGATAGTTCTAAAATCATCATCAGTAATAGACAAAGAAAAATTTGAACGAAAATCAGATGGACTACACATTTCTGGTAACCTTGTTTCTTGATCCAATCTCCTCAATACTGGAGTATAAGGATCTTCTTCTTCTGATTCATGTTCTTCTGTAGATTCTGCTTCATCATCCTTTAAATCAAACTCTATCTTCTCTGGTTCTTCCTTACTTGGTAGGACTTCTTGTTTAATAGCATCCTTCATTTCTCTAAATACCACATCCGTCTATACACTACCTTCTTAGTTTCTGGGTTCCAAAGCATATAACCTTTGAGACCATCTTTATATCCAATAAAGATGCACTTTTCAGCCTTCTTATCCATCTTACTCTTGTTTTCCTTTGGAACATGAACATATGCATCGTAGCCAAATACCTTAAGATGTGTGAGAGAAGGTTCCTTATCAGTCCATGCCTCTTGTGGAGTCTTGTCATCCAATGCTGATGATGGTGATCTATTGACCAGATAACATGCAATATCCACTACCTCTGCCCAAATTTCTTGCCCTAACCCGACACCACTGAGCATGCACCTTGCTTTTTCCATCAATGTCCTGTTCATCCTTTCTAGAACTCCATTCTGCCTAGGTGTATATGAAGTAGTCTTCTTCCTTTCTATACTGCACTTCTTACAGAATTCTTCAAATTCATTCTCGTAGAACTCTCTGCCATTATCTGTTCTCAACACCTTAATTTATTTCTCTGTTTGATTCTCAACAAGAGCCTTAAACTCTTTAAACCTGTCAAAGACTTCAGATTTCTTCCCAAGGAAAGATATCCAAGTTTTCCTTGAGAAGTCATCTATAAATGAGACATAGTACACAGATTTTCCCAATGATGGGATAGAAACAGGTCCAAAAACATCACTGTGAACTAGTTGTAAAATTCCCTCTACCCTCGTTGCACCAGAGGGGAATCTTACCCGATTTTTCTTCCCATATAGACAATGTTCATAGAAATCAAAATCTAGAGAACAGTTAGACATACCTTCAACCATACCTTTACTGTGTAGTAGTCGAAGACCCTTCTTTCCAATATGCCCCAGTCTTTGATGCCACAACATAACCTTTTCTCCAGAGATTGTAGGAGTTCTTTCTTCTTCAAATCCAATATTAGGAACAATGGAGCTATTACACCCATCACTAATAGTGCTTCCTAGAATCTTATACAAAGTTCCAAACTGAACTCCCTTCATCAACACCATTGTTCCTCAAACCATCCTGCAAGTTCCCTTTTCAAAAATTGTTTTTACCCCTGCATCTTACATTCTCCTTACAAAAATAAAATTTATGGCCATACCTGGGATGTGTATAACACCAGGTATTTTTATAATCCTTCCATCTTTGAGTCTCAACTTGACCCTTCCTCTTCCTATGATTCTGGCTGTCGAATCATTACCTAAGAAAACATTACCTCCATCATACTTTTCATATTCGTAGAACCACTCCCTGTGGGGAGTCATATGAAAGGATGCACCAGAGTCAATCGACCATGCCTCATGATCTACATGTCTTTTTGAAGAGGCCAAGTACACATCCCCTCCTTCTTCCTTGAAGGTCTTTTATTCTATAGAAGAATATTCTTCAGATTCCTTCTTTTTCTCAACTTTGGATCTACATTGCTTCTTGTAGTGCCCTTATTTTTCACACCTCCAACATACCCTTACAAACTTTCGAGGAGATTTAGATATACCCTTAGACTTAGATCTCCCACTTGAGAAAATAGATCTATTTCTTTCCTAGGAACGTCCTCTTGTAAATAATGCATCTGTGATATGTCCTTCCATATTCTTTCATCTTATCTCCTCTGACAACAAGGATGAGACCACTTCTTCAAACTTCAAAGAAGTTGTATTACTACCTATGACCACAACCAGACTATCCCATGAGTCTGGTAAAGAACACAACAAACTGATACATTTATCTTCATCTGAAATTTTAATCTGAACAGATACTAACTGACTTACCACAGTATTGAAGGCGTTCAAATGCTCTGCCACTAAGTCTCCATCTCTCATCCTCAAGTTAGACAGCTTCTTTCTCAGGAATAGTTTATTTACCAAGGACTTAGACTGATACAAATTCCCCAACTTTTCCCATAAATCCTTGGCTGTAGCTTCCTCTAACACATTCAGTAATACTGAATCAGAGAGACACAGTCGGATTGTGCTCTTTGCCTTCCGATCCATTTTTTTCCAGTCATCTGCAGAAGTTCCTATAGGTGCAGTACCTGGATCTACCACGATCCAATGATCGTTGTCCACCAAAAGATCTTCCATCTTGAGCTTCCACAGCTCAAATATTTTCTCATTAAACTTCTCAATCTCCATCTTCGAATTGCTTGCCATTTCTTTTCACCTGAAAAACAATACCGTAGATCTCCCACTATAACAAGGCTTATCACAATCCCGAGCCAAACCCTTGACCACAAAGGCATCCCCGTGAAGCCAATGAAGCTCTGATACCAAATGTAAATTCTAACCTTGTACAATGTCTACTGTAAACAAATATTCAAAAAAGAACAGAAAATATACAATGGCAAATACAAACATTACACAGAGATTTCCCCCCTGGAAACCCAAACCAGGAAAACCAACATATCTTATATTCATTCATTGTGTTACATTGTTTACAATACAATATACATATAGGAGCCAACGAAATCCAAAACCCTAACCCAATGACCTGGATTAGTCCAAAACCCTAATTCCTTAATCATAAATAGAAAACCATCGGCAAAAACCATGTGTCGAAAAAACCACCTAAATACATGACATGTTTCCTGAGGTAGGTGTCACGTTTGCCGAGGTAGAATTTTTTTTTCAAAGAATATGATACTACTACTCGTGCAAAGAATATAACACATACCTAACATTGAGAACTCACTGTAGGATGCATTTTTTCCCAAAACGCACTTAGATATTTTCAAATTCTGCAGAGAGAGAAATCCTGTGTAATAATGAGACCCGTAGTTGTGACTCCAATCCTTGTTTCTCCGTGGAATTTGGTGATAATCCATAATTCACAATGTCAAGAGCTATAGGGAGCCGAAGCATCGTTTCCAAAGATGCAGTTCTAGATGAGCCCTACAACCCCTGGGTTGAGGTCGTGGGTGATCTCAAGGGGAAGGTGGAGCAGGTGAAGATCCTCTATCTCGACTTAACAAATCAATTCTTGTTCCCCCGGATGAAAATAAAAATTTTGTGGAGTATCACTCCAGATGAGTTGGGAGGAATGCAGTTCATGTCAAAGCTTGAATTTATCAACCTGTTTAACTCAATTATCATGACCCTCATGGACCTACCAATGTTCGGTACCACTGGTGAAGTTGCGTGGTGCACCAAGTTCCTAATCAACAGGGTGGATGAATGAAGTCTCTGGCTGGATAGGAAATATCCAATCCATGCCAAAGACATCCACCAGCTTATGGGACTATCCCTCAAAGTAAAAGACGTGTCCAAAGGATTTCAGGGTCCCCACAAGAACGAAAAAAATAAAGGGGAGCCCATCCTATACGAAAGGTTCCACGCACAGAGGGGGAGGGGGGTGCACAACCAAAATCGACCACATACTACTAGAGACGGTCAGGACTAGATGCTACATCATGGAAAACAATGTCATGAGTTCATATTACAAGGGAAAATTCACATTGGATGCATTATCAGTGGTGGACTTTTGTGCCAATGGCATTGTTTTCAACGGGTGTAGTTCCTCGTTGGAGGAACTACTTGTGTCTTGCGAGGAAGCCCAGGAGAAGGGAGGAACCTTCAAATATGGATACTTGTTGCTTGCATTTTCAATGCTCAAGTGGATTCCACCCGCTGGAAGACGATTGGTGCTATCAAATAAGGGGCACCTAGAAAAGTTGTTTGAGCTCTGTCATTCAAGGAAGGACTCATAGAATACAACCTTCAATAACATGACATTCTCCAAGTGGTACAATGGGCTCAGTGATGCAACGTGGAGGTTTCACATTCCACCGGAGCTCCTCAAATTCAATACAAGAAACATAGCCTTCATCATGAACCGACACCATATGTTTGTGTGGCTGAGGTATGTCAGTAGGGAATAGTTCCAATCATGGATTCTACCATTCTACTTGGATGAGGAGGCCTTCGATGAGGAGGTGATGTCGTGGCCTAGAGTTAAATGCAACCCGTGCAATTTGGGGATGCACTATGTTTTTCCCATCGAGATGCTAAAGAAGAAAAGTAAAGAATCAGGGGTAGGACCAATCTCAGGCTCATAATCTTAGAAGAAATAATCTATGGCGCAAATAGACTTTGAATAAGAGGAGGATATGGAACCATTAGAGAGAAAGAAAATAACATTTTCGATGTTCCCGAAACTGCCAGAGCAAGCTATGTTAACAGGTAAGGATGTTAAAGAAATCCTTAGCACTCTGTTCATTACATAACCAATGTCTAAGAAGCTCAAGATAGGGGTCTCGCTGAGCAAGGTTATGAACTCCCAACCCATCTCATTTGTCATCCGCCTCACTTGCTCAGTGGTTTGAAAATCCCACATCATACATATTCAGGATGACCCTGATCCTGACACCCATACATCCACCATCATCACTGAGAAACCTCCATCTCCACCATAACCCTAATCGCCACACTGAGAAACCAACAATCCACCCCAAACCATTGATCTAAAAACCATGTAGCTCGATCCCCCATAACTACTTGAGCAAAGGC
This sequence comes from Picea mariana, assembly GCA_032191745.1. Lineage (NCBI taxonomy): Eukaryota > Viridiplantae > Streptophyta > Pinopsida > Pinales > Pinaceae > Picea > Picea mariana. The sequence goes on from JASDQU010100881.1 coordinate 486,729, forward strand.
CAGAATTCCCATTAACAATACCAGAGTTACCTAAGAAGAGACCAGAACTTCTTGGTCCAAATCCATAAGTACCTGCTAAGAGAATGCAACTGACTGGCCCAAACCATGAAGCCCAAGACCAACATATTGTACCTTTTATGCAACATAAGGACACTCAAATAGTAGAGAATCCGCAAGTTCAAAGTACCCATCACACTGCCTCAACGACTAAGGTTGAGGGTTCCATGGGAAGCAAAACTCTAGAAGTAGAGCCACGTAAAGAGGTGGACCTACCAGACATTTAGAAGGAACCAGAGACAACTACAAGGAAAAGCGCAACATCAGTTTAGGAGCAGATGAAGCTAGTTCTCGAAAACCATTAGCAGTGTGCAGAGATGTTGCAACTCTGTCGGTTCAAAAAAAAGGTTCTAACACTCCTACCATCAATGTTGAGGTTGAGGCTTATTCCAGGACCATCTACAGAAGAGGAGAAGGTAGAGACTCCCTTAAAACACTCAATGACCAATGGACTTCCATTTCATATTCAAGCACCTAGGGACTCCACCCCTTCATCTGCTAACCTTGCACAGTGGCATGCAAACAATTTAGTTGGAATGATCAGAGAATCAATTGATCAACTAGATAAGAGGCTCCAACATGCTGAAATGTTTGCATAGTTCGCAAGGGAGGAATTAATCCTTATGCAAGCAGATAGAAAACAGGAAGAACAAGAAAAGATCCAAGTGGAGCATAGACTAGAAAGAGTTCAGGAAAGGCTTGTTGAAGCCTAGCTGGAAATTCAGAAGGTCACACCCCAACTTCTAGAAGCCAGTGATGCAGGAGATTTGGAGCATCATATTGAAATTCTCTAAGGAGCATGGTCACAATTGGCCATTTGAGTCGAGCATATGTAAGTGAAATTGTGGAATAATCAGCAAGAAGAAGATCAACACACTCAGAAGTTGCAGGAGCAGATGGAAAAAATAGTGCTAGAAAGCAAAAATGCCCAAGCAACACTACACAAGCACACAATTAAGGGCACAAAGATTTTCAGAGAAGTTAGCAATTGGATGGGCATCAGGGCTAGGCGCAACCAGAATTTGGAGTATGTGAGAACTATAATCCATTTTTTGAATGTGGAATTTGCATCTACTATGGACCCACTAGAGAAAAAAAGGAAGTTCGATCAAATTCAGCAAGCGGATAATGAGTTGAACGCCATGTTTGAGGCGCAATCCATAGCCAAGTAGGAGTTGTGTGACTTTCAACCTATCATTGAGACAATTTACATGAAAATACATCAGGTTGATGCAAAAACAGACTCTAAATGGAACTCTTTGGTTGCATATACGCCCAAGGAATGTATCACAGATGCTATCCAACAGTTCGTCGTCGAGGCCTCACTCCTTGCTAGGAAATGGCAAAATAAATTTTGGTTATTTCAGGAAGTCAAGAAGCGGGCCTTGGAGTTGGTCCCAGAGTTGGGCCCTTCGTTTGGAGAGGCAGAGGAAAAGAATGTGCAATAAGAAGAGGAAAGGAAAGAGGAAAAGGAGGACAATGGAAAGCAACAGATGCTCCTTGAAGCTACAAAATATCCAAGTACTTGACTCGAAGGTGAGTCAAGGATTGTGGTTGGAGCCTGTTGGGCCCTTATTTTTTGGATTGGAAGCTATGAAAGAAGGAATACAGTCCCACTTTTGTCTTCACATGAGTTTTGAAAGATACAAAAGAAGTTGGACTACAAAGCAAGGAAAAGTAACAGAAATCAGTTGCGAAAAAGGACAGCGCAACACCAGCAAGGAAATATCTGTTGCAACGGAACAAGAAAGAACGTGAGCCTAAATCCAGAAGACCCTACTTAGATTATATATATGGGATGAATATAATTGTAAAAGGGTTCTCCCCTTTTTTGGGGGTTCATGTTGTTCTTCTTGTTGTTATATATTGTTGATAAGTTGGCTTTTAGTTCTGTAGTTTCAATCTGTATACAGTTTGGGAAAATAGATCTCAACGACATTTGTCCACAACCAGAAGTCTATAACAAAGCATTAATTTGTATCTCTGAGGTTGTATATGATAAGATCTGATGATAATATATAAAAAAGGATCCAAAATTTTGAAATATGTTTCCTCATTCTATGTTTATGCTTCTTCATTGTATCTTTACAGTACTTATTTATGCTTCATGAGTTCCATATGATGTTTCTATGTATGAATGATTTTAGAAATCTAAGTATCTTCACTTCTTGTGTGTATGAGTTCAAATATGTTCTATAGTTAGCTTGTCTTGCGCAAGATCATGGTGAATCTTGAAGGTTTTGTGAACCCACCTAAGTATTTTCCTTGCCCTTCCCTATCCTTCTGTCTTGTTTGTGCTTCAGGTGAGACTTCTTCTCTTTGGAGGATATGAAAATGCCAGTGCTCTAGAATAAATGGTACCTTTTGTTGGTAACCTGAGAAGGATCCTGGTCTAATCAATTACGCAAAAACATTTCCCTCACCAAGGAAACATTGCCACTGTCGATCAACTTGCCTTCTTTAATTCTGATTCTCGTACTAGTAACATACCTTTCATTGTGAAAACACCTCCCGGTATGAGAATGTTGGTGTGGGTATCTTAAAATATTCATCATTAATGAGTACATTCCCCATTCCACCAATCAATATTCCTACTCCTTTTTTACCTCGATTAACATGATATCAACCACTGTTGGTGAAATCCTCAAGTCTTATGACCCTTGGATAGTACCTCTCTCTGATGACTATCTTCATTATAGCGACATAATGCCTTTACGTTTGGTACAATTGGCTTATCAATCTATTCAATCAACAACTTGTTGACCCTTGACTAAGTTTTGAGGAACACTTGGTCATATTTGACTGTTTTTGGACTTCGACAGCCTCTCAAAGATGGAGCACCAAGGGAAGTAGAGATCAAGGGATCTCGTCCCACTTTTGGGGCCCTTTTAGGGGTTTGGGTTAATGTAATGGGAAAGGGATGTTGTCCCATGGGTTTACCCATGTTTAGGCCTATTTTGTAAAGTATAAATAAGTAGCTAAGAAATGTAAGAGAGGGCGAGAAGACAAGATAAGTTCTTGTCAAGGATTTGTGTATATTGTGTGATCAACTTGCAGAGCTTAGTGCAAGTGTTGTAAGTGTTGAGTGCATAGATTGTAAGAAGGTTGTGTTCCAGATCTACTCGGGGAAGGAGGATCTGGCGAGGTGCACACAAATCTCCTATCCTATGCGGAGTATAAGTGTGAGCTATGTGTTGTAACTTGATTGACCTAAGATAATAAAGAAGAAGAAGACTTTGTGGACGTAGCCCCAGGGTGGGGCTGAGCCATGGTGACTTTGTATGTTGTGCTCAGTGCTTCGACCTAATGCGTTGGTTTCTTTCCATGTGTTGTGCTTGATATGATTATGCTATGTGCTTTGCTATGATATACTTAGATAGATCCACTTTTCTTTTTTCTTATTAGATGTGTGGGTATAGATTTGACATATATGAAATTGCTGAGTGCTAGACCTATTTTGCTATTGCTAAGTACTAACTTAACCTAGATCTAAGTGAATGTTGCGGTGCTCTGTGCCATATGTGGAGTGCCATGAGGGATAAATACTTATGAATGATCTATGCTAAAGTGCTTTCTAAGAGTAATAATCATAGATCTATGTCCCAGCTAAGGTTGCGGACACCTGAGTCTTGCAACCACCCCTGCCTCTACCTCGAGTGAGACTTCATGTGCTTTGAAGGTGTTGCCAAAAGGGCCGGTAGTTAGGGTTTTTTTGGTGCGTTGTTGAAGCGTTGAACCCTGGGTCTGCCCCTATGCCAACAAATGGTTCTATTGCCGAGACATGAAACTGTGATTGTTGGGAACTCAGGAAGAAGAAACTTTGTACAAAAGAAAGCTCTATGCATAGATCTGTTGCCCTAGTACACAGTTTTTTACTCGACCTGTGAAGCTTTGTGCCAGGAATAAGGTCATATATAAAGAAAGGAAGATCAGATACAAATAAAACAAGCGAGATCTGAACGATCTGTGCTCTAATAAAGGTAGAAGTGGAAATTTCTGAAAGAAAGAAGTCAGATCTGCAGAAAATATGTAAGATATGTAAGCTTTGTGCTCTAATAAAGGTAAGAATAGTCAAAAGTCCTTAGATATGGAAGCTTTGTGCTCTATAGAAGTAAGATAAGTGGCTTTTTTTTTTTGTTTCTAGAGCATGGATCTAGGTATGTATGATAGATTCTATCCTAGCTGAAAAACTAGGTCATTAATAGATGAAAGAAAGTTTGATATGAATAGATATGATAAGTATAATGATAGATATGTTATACCTATGCATAGAAAGAATGTCTAGACTAACAAGTGGATGCAAGATCCTAGAAATAAATTTTTGTAGGCTAGCCATTATGACCCTAGCGCGCAGTGCAAGAAGAGTTGGGGATCATTGAAGAGAAAGAGAGGATTAACTCTTTGTTACAGTTGCAGAAGACCATGACATCTTGCTAAGAAATGCCCTAAGAGAAAAATTAGTTGTCTCTGTTGCAAAGATTTGGACCATGATGTATTGGATTGCCCTAGAATGATCACTAAGTTGGAAAGGATGAATCTAAATAAAGAAGACCAGAAGGTAGAAACCCAACAAGAATCAGAGAAAATATTAATATGGATAAAAGAAACCCTGAAGTAACATAAAGATGTCTGATTACCATAGATATTCAAAGAAAAGGAGAAAGTCGAAGAAAGAATAGAGGACTTCGACATTGACTGTATTATCGATGAAGAAACACAACTGAACATTATGCCAGAAAGAACTTGGGAAGCTATAGGAAAGCCTGCCATGATCCCTTCCCTAGGAGGGACAATTTTATTCAGAGGAAAGCTATTAAACCTATGTGGAAGGCTCGCCCGGATACCTATGAATGTCAATGGAACTTCAACAGAGGAATACTTTGAGATTATTAAATTTTTTGAAGACAACAGCCCATTTACCATGTTCATAGGAAAATCTTGTATTGATAGAGAACAAGCCAGACGAAAACAGGAAGAAGAATTTTTGGAATAGAAGAAGCAAGAGTTAAAATATTTTATGACCAGAAGGATCGCGCACTTGATTGAAGAACAGAAGAGAAGATCAAAGATATTTAAAACTAGAAACTTCGATGTCAAGGACATGTAGAATATTGAGTTACCTATTTTCGATACAGAAGAAGTATTATCCAGGAACCCTAGGAAAGAATTTCAATAGCGTGAAGTAAATAAGACCACATAATATAAGCATCAAAATGGTAAAATAATTATTGAGATGAAGCTCACTGGGAAGAAGGCTAGAAAGTTAAGAAATAAAAGGGCTAATACTGTAAGGTTACAAGAGGTTCTAGAGGATACTTCGCAGAACGAAAAATTGCAGAGTTGGAGCTTCGCCGAGATATCTGAACAACGACATAGAGTACTTCACCATGACGAAGCAATATAGCCATGGGGGCCGATATATCCATTCAAATTCCACTCCGAACATGCATAAAATCAATAAAGGTTCATCATCCAACCATTGAAATGCACCATAATGGGTCAAACAAGATTTAATGATGAATCATAACCATTGCCAGCAAACCATTGCTAATTTTCCCTACTTAGTCCATCGCTCCACGCACTGAGAATACTTTTTTATATGTGAGAATTTGAGCACGAAACATGAGATTAATTGACCCTGAGACCATTGCCTTGTTCCCATACTATTCATTGTAGTCTCTGAATTCCTTTCGCACCCGAGCTAGCTGACCCAAGCTTGTACATCAGATGAGTTCATCCCTGCTGAGAAAGTAGTTGAAGAATTTTTAATTGAATTAATGACTAAGAGAGTCATGTTGGAGCGATAAGTTTCTACAGGTGTATAGGCATCATCCTTGGGAGCATTGCCAACTTCCCCGTCCATTGCTCGAGCAGGAGCATCCCGACCGCCTTCAGAAAGATGATCTAAGCTCAAAAACGTCTTCTCCACTATGAAGATGATCCCAAGTATCTTGCCTAAGTATATCCCACCATTAAGCAGCACAGTGAATCGATACAATGTACCCAGAGACTTCGACTATGCTTTGGTCACTACGTACCTCCCAAAAGGGGTGCACGTAGTTTGTGCTGACCAAGATAAGCTGACAGCACTGTAATTTAGTGATTTTAACCTTGGAGATCGCAAATTTTACAGTATGATAGCCCCGCAAAAGTACTTAACTATCACAAAAGGGAGGAACCCAAAGATTGTCCCTCGGCAATGGACCCATAACCTCGTGCAATCAACCCTCAATGTAATACAGATTCCTCATTTAGGGAGGCATCAGGAAGTGAATGCATGCGTCATATTGTTATTGTCCTACTAACATGGAGGATACTTATGGTTGGACTGCCGCATCACTGTGGATCCTATTCTGATCAATCAGATCAGAGGGATAAACATGCAGGGCCCTGACCCGCAGAAGTTTTACCTTGGAGAGACTGCAGATCGCGCTCTAGCCCAATGAATAAAAGACACATTTCGTGATGTAGAGAAGGGAACGCAGTAGTGTGCCTCCATCGAGAATGTAGTAGTGTGCCTCAGTTTCCATATGATCGTAGGGAAGTTAGTCTGTAAGAACAGATCCACACAGGTGATTGGATTTGTAGTTGACCTCGCAGGGAAGTGCGCGGAGGCACTACAAATGAAATGGGTGAAGTACCTTGTAAATCTGCTAGAGCTTAGCTGCAGAGAAGCGCAAGACCAAGGGTATGAGTTCCACTTTAGTTGGTTGCTCATACTCATCGCTTTTATCACTTGGGAGCTACCAAAAGGTGCCACTTTTCCATAGATCGAACCCTTCGAACCACCAGATGCAAAGTTTTGTACGTTGTGGTACTCTAGCAACATGAACATGTAGTGGTAGTCCAATGCCATCTACCATGCTTATTACAACCAATTGAATAATGCAATCCAGTCTACACCACACCTCACACAAAACACGCTTCATAGGTTTAGACATTTGATCAAATTCAAAGCAGACCACCACTTCACCTATATCATAGAGTGCATTGATGAGCACAAACAACAACTCCAGTCATACTACAAGTTGACATAAGAAGACTTGGAGTAGATTACCAAGGAATGGTCGGCGAACCTCCTTATTCCAGTGGACCCCGTAGAAATATCCGACGTGGAAAGCCCTAAAGCTATACTAGATACACCTAACTAAGCAAGACTAATATGGATGATGAATTTCAAGATATCCATAACACATCCATGAAGACTACTTCGATCTCACTTGCGCAGGGAGGTGATGGTGACGAACTAGGTGGCATAGAGGTTGAGAAAAATAAAGGTGATATTACTCCGCCTAGAGAGGAGGAGGATCCCTCTAAGAAAAGGAAGGTCACCCCACCAAATCCATCATCTTGAAAGAAAACTAAGGCCACCCAGACTATGTTTAAGACTACCCTCATATAGGATGAGTTTGACTTCTTGATCGCTGTGTTGAATGATGCCTCACTAGATATCGTAGAAAGGCAAGAAGTGAAGCAGGAGGAGATATTCAGTCGACTCATGGGTGAACTTCAAGAAGTGTAGCATGCACTCCAGTCCAGCCGAGACATTTGTACTACACCCTTGACAACGGGAACAATAGGAACAGGCGATGAGACCACCCAATTACGCTAGATTGCCGATAAAGTCGAAGCTCGCCTTCGACGAGATCAATAAGACACAACGCAAGCCACCCAGGTTTTGGCACAAGTACAAAGCACACTTATATTACAATAGAGGAAGGCAGAATAGGAACAAATTGTGTTACAAGAAAAGTGGGAGGAGGAGAAAGCACAGTTACAGCAGAGCAAGGACCAATTGCTAGTAGAGCAACTTGACGTACATGAACGACTTCACAAAGCACTTCTCTCTGTGAAAATCATTGAAGTGAAAATTGAAGAACGTGTCCCACAATAGGTGGCACAAATTGAATAATTAATCCAACAACTTCAGCAGTGCATTGTAGATATGGAACTTCGTATTGTGCCTGAGACTCCCCTAGAAGTAAGAGATCTAAAAGAGGAAATTGCCTGTAGTGTAGTTGATAGGTTAAAAACCTTGGCTTTGGAATGTAAGCAGTTGAGAGTTAGAAGCACCCAGACTTATGAGAATCTCAAAGAGAACCCATAATTGTAGACATTAGAGGCACAACTCCAAGAAGCAAAGAAGCATGCAGATATGCTACAGGCATAGTTGAAGGCCTTGACCCCAGTTGAAAGAATGAAGTGATTTCCAGAACAATGCATCACCCAACAACAAGTACACATGTTGTAAACTAAAGTGATGGAATTCTCTCAACGAATTCAAACACTCCAATAGAAAAAATGCCAACTATTCATTGAAGTTGAGAGCCAGGGAACCAAGCTTGAATAGATTGTCATCACCGCATAATAGCACATGGAAGGACTAGTAAACGATGTAGTGATCTAGGAGTTCACTGAGAAAGAGGTTGTCTCACTGTAGCAGGTTGAAGTAGCTCAGGCCAAGCTCGAGACATTCGAAGCAGAGTTGATCAGACTAGAGTGACTTGGGACAAGTCACAAGTGAGTGTTGGGAGCATGTTGGCCCTTGACCAAGTTTTGAGGAACACTTGGTCATATTTGACCATTTTTGGACTTCGACAACCTGTCAAACATGGAGCGCCAAGTGAAGTAGACATCATGGGATCTCAGCCCACTTTTGGGGCCCTTTTAGGGTTTTGGGTTAATGTAATGGGAAAAGGATGTCGACCCATGGGTTTACCCATTTTTAGGCCTATTTTGTAAAGTATAAATAAGTAGATAAGAAATGTAAGAGAGGGAAAGAAGATAAGATACGTGCTGAGTGAA
>JASDQU010100882.1:5681-16044 GCA_032191745.1 Picea mariana
GGGGGGAGGGGGAATGGAGGGGGGATAAACTGAGTTGTAAAAAAGGAGAATCTCCAAACCGAAGAGGGGGAAAGACGAAGGATAATGGTTCTTAAGGGATCCATGCATGAGTTTCATCATGATTTATGCAGAGTTGACTTTGTTCCAAATTCTTTGCTAATTTAGCTAAGCTATCAACAACCTGGTTTTGGGAACGTAGAATATGGAAGAGGATATTGGAGAATTGACATTTCAAAGAATTTATCCGAGATTGAAGATCGTTAGGGATTTGAAGAGATGAATTTTTTAAGCCAAGAAGATCCTTTATAATTAGTTCTGAGTCTCCAAGAATGGTGAGTTCATGAAGGTTTCTCAAATTTGCAATTTGAAATTCCATGTAGACTGCAAGACTTTCTTCTATGTTATTATTATTGATAGTTTTCCCAAGCTCCCAAGAGTAATCCAAGATCTTTTGTCCATCAAAATAAAAAATGACTCCCCCGTACCTGCCACCTCTTTTAACTATTAATATTATTAAAACAGTTTATAAAATATTTTTTATTAAAAAAAGCATGACTCACAAATACAATCATTTTAAACATATTAAAATATAATTTATAAAATAATTTATTAAAAAAAAAAGCATGACTCACAAATATAATCATCACAAATATAATCATTTTAAACATAGGAAAACTCATAAAAGGGATGATTACTTGACAAAATATATGTACTTTATATTATCTATCATTAAAGCTATACATATAAAGAAATAGTCCGCGAAACAAATACATGGACATTTCGGTAGGTCTAAGCATAAATATAATTATTAGTATTATTAAAATACAATTTATAAAATAATTTTTATTAGAAAAAAAGCATGACTCACAAATATAATCATTTTAAACATAAAAAAAACTCATAAAAGGGATGATTAATTGACAAAATGTATGTACTTTATATTATCTACCATTAAAACTATACATATACAGAAATAGTCCGTGAAACAAATACATGGACATTTCGCTAGTTCCAAGCATAAATATAGAAACATTAAATTGTAGTAGGAAGGAGGTTAGCATGGATGGATCATCACAAAATAGAAAAAATATTTTTTATTTTATCTACAAGAAACTCTATAGGCTTAATTATATTGGGAGGGAGGTTACTATGGATGGATCATCACAAAATAGATAAAATATTTTTTTATTTGCATCTAAAATAATTTTGTAGGGTGAGTCTCTATAGTAACAAAGTTTCATCCATCATTTATAAGTTTAACCAATTTCTCAAATTATATAAAATTTTAAGTGTTAGTAAAAAAAAATAAAACTAATCACAAAATTATTGTTATTTATCATTATTACATAAGGGATCAATTTTTCTTTCTCTCATCTTTCTCTATATACATTAAAACTATTAATGTGCAAATCCATTTAATCTTTAAAACTATTGATGTGCAAATCCATTTGATCTTTAGGACTAGGAGGACCAAACCAATTGTTCAAGGGAGGTTAGGTCACTTTCTACTGTGTTAAAAGGGAAAAGCCCTTAAAATTATAATAAATATTGTAGGAGGGCTATATCCATATTTATCTATTGGACTTGCTTAATGATCTAAAAGGACATGATTATAAGAATTAGGTAGTTGTAAATCATGAAAAAGTTCTAGTATATTTATTTTTATTACATAAGATATCATCTATATTATTATATAAGGAAAATAACAACATTAAAACTATTAATGTGCAAATCCATTTAATCTTTAAAAACTATTGATGTGCAAATCCATCTTATCTTTAGGATTACTAGGACTAAACAAATTGTTCAAGGGAGGCTAGGTCACTTCCTACCATGTTAAAAGAGGAAAGCCCTCAAAATTATAATAAATATTGTAGGAAGGCCATATCCATATTTATCTATTGGACTTGCTTAATGATCTAAAAGGACATGATTATAAGAATTAGGTAGTTGTAAACCATGAAAAAGTTCTAGCATATTTCTTTTTATTACATAGGATATCATCTATATTATTACACAAGGAAAAAAACAACATCCATGTAAGAAAAAATTAACATCCACATGAATGGTTTTTCATGGATCTTGAAAATTTATAGCATGGGGAAGCTTATGTCTTAGTAGAGTACCTCTCTAGGACGTGGAATCAAGGATAATTTGATTACAAAAGAACTTAGTCTATCCCAGCTATATTTGCAAAACGAATAATGTGTGTGATCCAGGTGAACATCAATGGCTTCCCACCTATTCCATTGGCTCAAATTATAATTTCCATCTTGGTAGTTTTTAACAGTTTTTTGGGTCCCAAACTTACAGAGCCATTTTGAGACCCTAAAGGACATTTTTTTCACATGGAAATGATCAATAGATCTTTGTTGCGATCTATTGGGCCATTTGGAATGTGTACTCCTCGGATGGACCTTTCTAATGGGGTACCGAGCACACCAAATGGAGATCATATGCAAATGTTGCGCCCTCGGGAAGTCAACATATCAGCCACCCCCATCAAGGCCCACAAACCTTTTGGTGTTTCATCTTTTGGGGCTAGGCTTTTGGATGTTTAGTGTTTTCTCATTTATGCTTTATGTTAAAAGAGACTTTGGAGCCTTTTTGTAACCAACTTCTTGCAAATGAGCATAGTCAACACATCTCTCTTCAGATATAAGCTACCACCATTCTAGTTATCTTTGTGCTTTGCATTTAACAGTCTTTTGTATTCCAGATAGTGATTAATAGAATTTGAGTTCTACTATATTACTGTGTTCCTTGCAATATCTTTGTGCATTTCCTTGTTATATATATGTTATATTTTTTCCTTCATGTTGTTCTCAAAATATTCTGGATTAGTGGTATCAAAGTAGTCTGGTCCTTTTTGTTCTTAGTGTAAGTATCCGACGAGGTCAGGGTATAGATATTTGGGTCTCGATCTTGTTTCTCTTGAGGATAAATACTCTCACCTACCTAAGAAAGATCCCATGGTAGAAGAAAAGAGGGACAATGGAGTAGGATATCCTATCAAATTGTTGCTCGAGGAATCCCTCACACAATAGAGGAACGCGATAATGGATAATTTCACCTAGATCCTTTGACGACTGCCAACACCAATGGAGGCACCTTCAACCAATAGTCACTTTGGCGGTACAACACCCTTTAAGGTAGAAGTTAAATTTGATATCCCTTTATTTGAAGGCCAAATAGACACCAATTCTTTGGAAAAATGGTTAAGTTTGCTAGAGGGTTATTTCTCTGTCCAAAATTATTCCAACAGTGAAAAAATCACCTTCACACTCCTTAAGGCCCTTCCCCATGTTATATATTGGTGGGAGAATTACTATGAGAAAGATGTCGAGGATGAGTTTATAAATTTTGGGCCAAGACCCACTTGGGATGATTTTGTTGATGCCCTCAAGGAGCAATACTACCTTGTTGGAAACTATGATGACCAGTACAAGAGATGGAGAACTCTACATCGGGAGACAGACTAGATGATGGCGGAGTACACCAACATATACCATACCTTACGCATAAAGATTGGTATTAAATACTTCAAGGAANCCCATGTTATATATTGGTGGGAGAATTACTATGAGAAAGATGTCGAGGATGAGTTTATAAATTTTGGGCCAAGACCCACTTGGGAGGATTTTGTTGATGCCCTCAAGGAGCAATACTACCTTGTTGGAAACTATGATGACCAGTACAAGAGATGGAGAACTCTACATCGGGAGACAGACTAGATGATGGCGGAGTACACCAACATATACCATACCTTACGCATAAAGATTGGTATTAAATACTTCAAGGAACACCTGATTTTAAATTATTACAATGGCCTACACAAGTACATCCAAACATATATGGAGTTCCTAAAAATATACTCAGTAGGAGCCACTGATCGATATTTTGTCAATATTAAGCATAATTTCAAGCAAAAGAATAAGCGACATTTCGGTTATGCAAACCCATCGCAACAAAAACCTAGTAAGGGTGGCCCTAAATCCCAGGTTAAAGGACAGATCAAGGATGGCTAATCCCAGGACAACCATTTTAAGCCACTAGCAGTGAAGGGTAATGGGAAGTCAGATAAGGAAAGTGGAAAGTGGTGCGAGTTCCACAAAATCCATTGGCACAATATTGATGAATGTCGCTCCAAATGGTCATTGTTTGATGAGATGAAATCCTCAGGGTCGAATGTTGACTCAGACTTTGATTTAGAACCAAAAAAGGGAAAATAGATCATTGATGCAGAACCTAATGTCACCATCACTACCATAAAATTCCGTCCAGAGGAACCAGAGGAGATTAAAGAATGGAGTGCCTCTTCCACTCAAAAATGTGGGTGAAGGTGACGCCACTCCATTTCATTATTGACATTAGTAGCCAGAAGAACCTAATCTTATAATATGTTGCCAATAGGTTGAACCAGACAAAACATCGCATCCTCAGCCATACACCATCGCTTGGCTCAGTCAAGGATGAGACATTGGCATCAGCCAACAATGTCACCTGCACTATGGCATCAAACCATTCAAAGACAAGGTATTGTGTGATGTTTCCCCCCTTGAAGTATGTGATTTTTTGTTAGGATAACCATATATGTGGAAGTGTCATGTTGTTTATGAATCTAGGCCTTGTAGTGTTGTTATTACTTTGGGATATCAACTCTATAAGTGTTAGGTACCATATCTATTATATTAAGAAGAAAAAAGAAATACTATAGAAAATACCAGCTGAACAACAAAATGTAGAGAACCATAACCAAAATGATACCTTTATTGATAAAAATCAATGTTCACTTGCCTCTTCGAGGGGACAACCTCTATCAGAGCAATGCTCTGTTACAATAATTCTCAAGACAAATATTTCTCACACCTCCTACTCTTATTTATACTAATTATTTCTTCTAAAGAACATTCTAGATGAAGATCTTTCTAGAAGTGAAAGCTTTGATTAGGTATTCTTACATTGACTTGTTCGTATTTATTAAATAGGCCTTATTAACTAATGCCATCCTTTATTTCATGGAAAATATATTATTCTAACTACATGAGGTGTTAGGGAGGTTAGGTCCCTAACATGCCCCCTCCCTTGAAGAACAACCTTATCCTCAAAGCATGAGAGGAGGAGATTGTTGCAAAATGGTGGTTGACTCCTAGGTGGAATATTTGAGGGTTGTATATTTCCCATGAACTAACACTTCCTTTTTGGTGTGCTAATGGAGGTGACGCTCTCACGGTTCCAAGACTACTTATGGATACCACCAAATGAATCCTTCTTCATCCAATTCAGGGAGACTGGTTTGCATTTGGCACTTACTTCCAATCATTTTATTTAAGCATGAGACATGAAAAACATGATGGAGCTTAGAATAACTAGGCAAAGCTAAATGGCAGGTCATGGGCCTTGTTAGCACTGAGAGTCACCCTCATACTGTAAGAGGATAATCCCAGTACCCATCAAAATGTTTTTGGAGGTAGGTTTATGAATGRAGGTCAAATGGACAAAACTCAGTACAAGAATGTTTTAACATAGAAACTGGAMAAGMAATGCATAGGGAAATGAGGTCCTCATTAACTTTAGTCAATGGTTTAAGGTTAAAGATGAGAAGAKGGAAGAATAATTAAGAAAGGTGGACAAGTCTACCATGGTCATYCGGCTTTCAAGCAACTTGGTGAAAAAAAACTTAGGCACAAGAGCACTCTTGAACTTAATTTTCAGAGACTGAAATATATCATAGTGACATAATAATCAAACCTCCATTACTATGCGAMTACAAMAACTTGTCTGGATCCTCCATGCATGAGAATTTCAGTGTAAGAAAAAACAAGATAACAAAATAACTGACTAAAACTGGTCATAGAAATATTGTAATCAAACCTACATTACAATACGACTACAACCCTCRTTTGGATCCTCCATGCACGAGTGTTTCAACACATATTAAACAAGATGATGAAATAAACTGACTTATATTAATGCGAAAGTMTCAAATCTCATACAAAGCCATAGAACAACTTTGTTATCGAAATATTACAAAAGAGGGAGCTTCRCTCAACTAGTTGACAACCTTAATAAAATCTTGAACTAATATATTTATAATCGGATMAGTTCACAACTTCTAGGAGTGTGACTTGGCCATCCCATTCAAAGCTTTATGTATGTGCATCCTTCTGTCATACTGTGCATGTATCCTTATGTTAGACGCAAGCTCATATCAACATGGGTCTACAGGAAAATAGTGTCCATCATGGTACCTCAAGCTGACAGTTCTGTCTCCATAGCCAGGCCCTTCATGCCTTCTATTTATGGAGTGAGCCGAGGTTTCAACCACCATTCCTTCTTTTATTAAATGATCTCTCATCAGGATTGAGATGAGGCTTAGCGCCTAGGGGGATTACAGACACTAATGTTTGATTTGATGCTATATAAGCACATGATTGCGGGGCCATCAAGGGCGGTTGGGATCCACACTGCATTTGTGCCCACAATTCACAACTTTCTGCCACATAGTACTTTCGCTATACCACGGTTTCGATTGCAGGACCACTCAAGGATTTTAATGCTCAAGCAAGTTGTGTCCTTACAATGAAGCATGGCCATTGATCTTGTCTCTTTCCGTGATCTGGCAATCTCTGCCAATTTAGCACTCCCACTAAAGTTTATCCACCTACCAACTTTAGGATCATTCTAACTGCACTTGGAGATGGTGCTAATTTTTGCGTTGAACAAGAACATTTCACGGAGGATGATCTGACGTGGTGGCCTAATGTCACTATGCTGACGTGTCATGAAAAGAGAGGTGACATGTGTCAGTTCCATATGGATGCCATGTGTCATGATAGATGAGAGCGCCACATGTATTAACTGATGATTGCTACGTACTTTGGCAGTTCAGAGCTCGGGTGTTATAACCCTAAATTGCACCATACATACATACATGGCATCAAGCCATCTTACTTACTATTTTTCCCAAGCCAACACTGAAAAACTTCTTAAAAACACAATTTTTGAATATGTACATGCCTTTCACCACTATTGCCCGCGTATGTATGCTAGCTGCACCATTACAGCCCGCGTATACCCACAAAAGTTGCAAAAAATAAAAAGTTGCAAAGGATTCGTTGAGATTACGAGCTATTGGATAGTTTCCCAACTAATCCACCACCCGTCACTCAACCGAATAACCATCCTTTTGTCATATAAAAGGAAGTGTTGGGGTCTTATTCTGGGGAGAAACATAGCACCAATGAAACTCTGCCCATTTCATCTTCTCCCCTTGCCCCAAAAATTTGCAGCCACATTGTGAGTATTGAGCCAGAATTCCCTATTCTTGCCTTTTGCCTTATTCATAAGACTATGCCCATTATCTAGAGAGAAGTGTGAGAGAAGAATGATATGTGGAAGCAGTTGGAGCTTGGTGAAGAGGAGCCTAGGACCAGGTTCGAGGAGCAGTCGCCAATCTCATTTTTGTAAGTGACTTTGTGAGATTAATATAAAGAAGTACTTTTACTGTCCCGCCATATGATGTATTCAATATTTATGTTTGATTTACATTTTTTTATGACATCTAACCCACTAATTCATATATAAGATGCATGATCGTAGTTTCTTTTTTTCTTTTGGTGAATGTAGGTGTTGGGTCTCAGAAATGTCGTATTTCCATCCACCTTTCCCTTCATCATTCTTCACATTTCATCGCCCCATTAACCTTTCATGATACCATTTTCATAATTAAATATGGGTTAAGCCTTATTATTTTCCAAATCATTTATTTTAGTATTAAAAGAGAATTTGTGATTAAATATCAGAAAATTGACATGTTTTCATATATATCTCAAAAATGTGTGAGCTTTATCATGTGTAGGAATATGTGAAGGATTAATTCAAAAAGACTTCTCGAATACTTCCTCCACCATTTCAAGATTTGAGGAGATAATTCAAATCCTATTCCAAGGAGAAGATCATGGAGATTTGGTTGTCATATCTTATCCAAGATATATGAGAGATATGTGTGAGGACTTGAAGAGATAATATTTTGTAATAATGGGAAATTGGTTGAGAGAAAAGTGGATCTGTAATTATGAGATGCTTATCTTCTTTTCAAATCTCTCATGTATAAAAGAGAGTGCCCTCTCTTCATGAGAGGAGAAGGATTATTATTATGTAGATTAAGAAGAATTATTATTTTGTAGATTAAGAAGAGAATTGTTATGATGTAGATTGGAGAGAATTGTTATGATGTAGATTTGATTAACAAAGAGACTCTTTTTGTAAACCTACTTGTTGGAGATTAATGCAAGTTTGGATTCAAAGATTTTGTCTCTCATAGAAGTTAGCATTTGGTGATCTAAAATCTTCCATGTTGGCATCGGCAAGGGCCACTGATCCAACTTGGTAAGCTTATTGTAAATTGTTAGTGTAGNGAGAATTGTTATGATGTAGATTTGATTAACAAAGAGACTCTTTTTGTAAACCTACTTGTTGGAGATTAATGCAAGTTTGGATTCAAAGATTTTGTCTCTCATAGAAGTTAGCATTTGGTGATCTAAAATCTTCCATGTTGGCATCGGCAAGGGCCACCGATCCAACTTGGTAAGCTTATTGTAAATTGTTAGTGTAGATTTTCATTTCATGTATTTGTTATTTTGATTTCATGTTATTTTGTTTGATTTCACTATTTGAATTTGTTGCAAAGTGAGGTAATGCATGAATAGTTGGATCTCCATATTTCACCATACATGAGCTTTAATGGAGCATCCCATTTGTTAGTTTAGTTGCTCTAGGATATAGAATCAAAGTTCATCTTTTCTTTTCATGAGCCATCAATGAACATGTCCATCACCTGAGCAAGCTCTTTTGCTTGTTTATGAGTTTTTCTTTCCAACTTTTGAATTGTGTGAAGATTGTTATTTTTAAAACTATGTTGGTTTCTAAATGGTTTTGTTATCTAAGATATACTAAATAGACATAGGAACCTATCTGTTATCGGCACGTATAGTGCATCAACTCTACTGATTACGAATCTGGGTTGATAATTTATGTTTGGTAATATATTATGCATATAATTGCACCAACATTTTGGTGTCATTGTCGGGGAGTTGTAAACGGTAATAGGTAGCATTTTGAATTAGATTTTTTTAATGATTTTGGATTGGTTTTATGGACGACCTAAGGGTGGAGAGAATACGATAAGACGAGAAGTAAGAACCTGCACATCCATTTTAGTGGGGTTGCTCCAAAGTGAGGTTGTCCTCTTCCTTTTATGCATAAGTGTGTTTCTCCTTATTTTATGCAAACGTGTGTTTTGTTTATGCAAATTTAGTTTTTATTTATGATGGGATAACTTGCGCGAACCGATAACCTCATGACAACAGGGTCTCAATAACGCAAGGAGTTCAAGTTTGGCGTGTTTTGTCTTTACAAATAGTTTTAATTTCTTAGTTTTAAAATTCAAATCTTTTGATGATAAATCATTCTCCTTTTTCAATATGGTTTAACAATGAGTATAAGCTTGGAAAAACTCACTCAGATCCTAGCAAAAGTTAGGATCTCCTCTTCTCTAGAAGAGGATATCTTGACAGCAGCTGAAAGTTTAATTACTCCTCCAGAGGAAAACGAAGAAACAACATACAAAGAACCCTGTACATCTGATGACGAAAAATTATGCAAGCAGGAGATCGAGGAGGATAACGAGGAATTGTGACACGATCTGAGGAGTGAAAACTATGCCTACGAAAGCATTATCAAATGATGGTTTCAAGCAGGTACCAGGTTAGATCCATTTAGTTTTTCTTTTTATTTTGTTAAATTACAGTTTCAACATTTAATTTCACACGGTTATATATATTTTTTATTGTCATTTGTGAAATTCATAGTGAACATATTGTTATTACTGTTGTGCTTATGGTTACATTGGTTCTTTGATTACACGTAACAAATCTCTAATTTTTCATTAGCGTAGTGTAGGTAGGATTTTATTTTCAAGTTTTTATTTTTGTTAGAATAAGTATGCTCTCCTCCACGCTTTGTGTGATCGTGAGGATCAGAAAGTAGAATGACTATGAAGTTTCACGAATGGAAAATTGTTGACAATAAAAAAAAATCCCAATCAAATTGTTTGGCTTCAATTTCAAATTATATATCTCCATTTGCTAAACAAACAAATTTCTTTAATTGTTTAAATTTCTTTTAAATATAGGAATAATACAAAATTAAAACAATAACTAAAAAAAATGTTTCTTTATCTTAAACTATTTTTTTATTTAATTTTTATATTTAGGACAAGATCTTTACAAAAATAAGAATAATAAAATAATAATAATAAAAAATTACTTTTATATAAAAAAAAATAAAAATGATTAAATAT
>JASDQU010100882.1:16144-30618 GCA_032191745.1 Picea mariana
TACTCCTCCACCACCTCCAGTGGGATCCTCCAAGTTTTCTCCACCTTTTATTGGATTTCTTCAACGTATTTCTTGAATATTCTAGTATTTTCCTGTCTTTCTTTTGTGATAGTTGTGTACCACAATGATTCATATTGTGATGTGTGACACCTTCCAATTATCTGACAAAACATAGTGTATTTTGGGTGGTTCCAACTCACCAATGCAATCAATATGATAAGACACAAGTAATGAAATTATTTCCCTACATCTTAAGTGTCTTTACAATACTTGAAGAATAAGTTTAGCAGATATGGGATCCAACTTAATACAATTCCCTTCGTGTATTGTGTGATTGCTGCTATTACTCTTACTAATACTTTCTCCTTGCAAAACTTTCTGAGTAATTTATAGGCCATCATTTTGGTTGTTAGTCGTGATGTTGGTTCACTGATCCCATTGATGATAATCCACCTGGATCCTCTCTTTGTCCCATAAGTATTCTTCATCTCTTCTTCCAAGGATTTCTCCTTGGTCTTGTCATCAAGGTACTACGCAGGTTTCTCACCGTTAGTTGGAAGATCTGTTGTATTGGATATTAAGTTGACATCAATGGAAACTTGTGTATCCAACTAAAAAATACCTCCATGAACTACTTTCAGTAACTTCTTGACACATTTATTTACGTCCTTTGCCTTGCCAAAGTGTGGGATCTCCAACAGGTTCATTATAAATGTATTATATATATCCCTTGTATCCATTGTTTAGGTTCCATTATGAGTACTCCTATCATGTTGACTCATCTTCTTTCTAAGTATACCTGTCGTGTGAACTATGGGAATTTATCTGTGTCCCTTACATCATGGTCAGAATAACACAATTTGTCTATGCATCCAAGTAAGTCTGTGACAATATTTACGCTTGTTGGTATGCACAATAACACAATGGTTACCTCTTGTTTCTTTCGTGGGGATATCTGGACCTGTTGTTTTCCTTTCTCTTTTCCTGGTGCACTTGAGGGCCCTACTTCCTGATATATTTTCTCTTCCTCCTCCTCTTCTCTGCCAGACTCCTACTGCATAATGGTCTCTACTGTTGGTGTTTGTTCCTTTTGTGCTTGCTCTGTGCCAGCTTGAGTCCTCGTCTCATCAAAGTCATTCTTTTCCTCATCTACTTCTTCTGTCGGATGAACAATTTCTTGTGTCGGGTTTGGCTCCACTGCTGTGTTTGGTGGGTCAATATGCATCTGTTCTATTTTCTACTTGACCAATGTAGGCCTCACTATTTTGATGACTGGGGAAGGAATGGCGTCGACATCCACCACTCCCTCCATATGTGTAGGGTTTTTGGCCTCCTTAGCTAGCTTCGATGGTGGCTTTTTATTTTTGCAGTTTCTTCTTGACATTTGAATGGGTGCTCCGACTTTAAGTGGTACCATCGTGCTGGAATCTAAGTGGGTGTGCTACTGAAATATTACTGTCAGATCGCTACATCACTGTTTTGCTCCTTGCTTCTCTCTGCTTAGCTCTGTGTTCACTCGAATTCACAATGTGGCTTGTCGAACCATAATTTTGCTTCTACATTGCTATCATAAATGCTCCAAATCTTGCCAGGCATGCTTCAATTACTATCATAAATTTTCTTTTCATGCCTAATTTTTCCAGTGACCAGTTTTTCTTTGTCCCGTCTGTTTCATTTTTCCGGTGCACTATATTTTTATACTATGATCCATCTTTGACACACTTAGATTTCCTTCTGTCATATCTATACTGCACGTATTATCTTCACTTCTTATCGGCCTGAATTTTTTTCTGATATGCACTGTCATTCTCAGTTATCTGTCTATCACTTATTCCCATAACTACTTCTTTTTTAATTTTTCTTCATTTTTTCTATTTTTCTCTTCCTTTTTCTTTATTTTAGATCCTACTATTTACAATATGTACAAGTCTACTTGTTACACTACAACTACTGAGGGTTAGTGGGTCGACTGTCCCTATATAGTTTCATTTGGCTACCATTCTCAAGTCCCTAAACTTCCTTTCCTGCTAAATCTTGCGGTTGTACAACACCTCCATTTGTGAATTTTTTTATCTAGTATGGCCCTAGCTAATGCATTCTAAGTTTCTCTGGGTGCTGCAAATACTTACTGTTAGAGAGGAGAATGATATCTCCTACTTTGAAATTATTCTTCTTAATATGTTTTTCATGCCATGCTTTATCATTTTATTTCTGTACCTCTTGATGGAAACTTGCTATGATTGTGTCTTCTTCTAATTCCATCAGTTGAGCTAGTCTTTCTTGCATTGTGCGTCTTTCTGCCATATCTATAATTGATGTAATGCATAGGCTTGGTATCAAATAATCTAAGGGAACTAGTGCTTCCTATCCATACACCAACCTAAAGGGTGTCTTCCATGTTATCTTCTTGCATGCAGTCTTATAAGCCCATAGTACTGCTGGTACCTTCAGATCCCAATTATCTTTGTTTACATTACAAATATTTGTCAAGGCATTCTCCAATATATTGTTAAATGCTTTAACTTTTCCATTAGCTCGAGGATGACAGGGAGTGCTCTTCTGATGATGTATCTCAAATTCTTCCAACGTTGCCTCAATTGTGTTGTTGATGAAGTGAGTCCCTTGATCACTCATCAGTATTCTTGGACATCCAAACCTTGTCACTACATTTTCAAATAAAAATCGCATTGCAGTCTCTGCGTTTCAATCCTTTACTGCTACTTCCTCAACCCATTTGGTTAAGTATTATGTCGATGCAATAATATATCTTTCTCTGATCTTCTTGTTGGTGGCTTAATTGGACCTACAAAATCTACTTCCCACTTATCAAACACTTGTAAAGTTACTTGAGGTCTCAATGGAATCTCATCCCTCCCAGATGGTTTCCCAACTCTTTGAAAAAAATCACACTTCTTAAAGTATTCCTTTGAATCCTTATGAATTTTTTTCCACCATAATCCTATGCACAATATCTTCTGCACAATAGATTTTCCTGTGTAATGTCCTCCAACAATCCCTTCGTGCACCTCTACTAAAATGATAGGCTTTTCATGCTCCATCACACATCTTCTCAAGATGTTATCTTCTCCAAGCTTGTATAAATGACCTGCAATCAATTGATAGTATGCAACTTTGACTGCCCATTTTTTCTTTTGCATGGTAGTAAATTCTCTTGGTGGAAATCCTGTACTAAAAAAATTGAATACTTCATCAAAATACTCATCAACTACCTGTACTGAAAACAATTGTGCATCTAGAAAGTTGTATTCCAACTTGTTGGGTTATTCTCCATTAGTTATCTTGGATAAGTGATATGGTCCTACATTTAATATTCCAGGCTTGACCACAACTTCAAAATCAAATTCTTGGAATAAAATTAGCCATCTGCATATCCCTCACCCCAACACTGGATTATTGACTAAATATCTTAAAGTAGAATGATCTGTAAACATCTTGAAATGTTGTCCTAATAAGAAATGTATGTATTTATACAAAGCATACACCATAGCTAATCCTTCTCTTTCTGTAGTGTTATAGTTATTTTTTGAATTCGATAACTTTCTACTTGCAAATGAAATAGGGTGATCTATAACACTTTCTCCTGGTTGGGTCAATACTACTCCTAATGCTATTGCAGGTGCATCCACATGCACATTGAATTCATTTTCCCAATCTTAAAACACTAAAATTGATGCAATAACCATATTCTCCTTCAAAATATCCAAACTCTGTTGGAATTCATCATTCCACTGATAGTTAGTGTCCTTATTCAATAACTTCTCCATTGGCACAGTAATCTGTGCATATCCTCTTATGCATTTTCTGTAATACCATGTATGAACCAATGTACTCTTCAACTGGTGCACTAACTTCGGTGGTGGTAATTTGACTATGAAAACAATTTTAGTAGGATCAACCAACATACCTTGTTTACAAACCAGATGCCCTAACAAAATACCAAAAGGTGCATTGAAAATTCATTTCTTAATATTTAATGATATCTGTCACTGTCTTCATCTGTCTAATGTTAATATTAGCACTACAATATGTTCCTTTAGTAAGCTAAACACTATCCAATCATCCAAATAGACTTATAAAAACTTGTGAATAAAGTCCTTTAAGGTTGCTATTACTACTCTTGAAAAAATGGATGGTGCATTCTTCAACCCAAATGGCATGAATGTATACTGAAATGTTCCCCATTCTGTATAAATTGTTGTCTTATGTCTATCTTCTGGTGCTATCCTAAAAACCCATTTGTAAAAGAATAAGCTTCTTTCCCCCCTACATTCTCCAAAACTTCATCTGTAAATAGGGTAGGAAAAGGATCATGTAGGAAATCATCATTCAAATTTCTCAAATCTACACAGATCCTAATTCCCCCTTTCTTCTTTTCCTACACCACCATAGGACTGATCCATTCTAATTCTTCCACAAGTTCTATGACACCAACTTCTAGCATCTTGCCAATTTCTTCCTTCACTTTCTCTTTGTATATTGGATTCAATCTGTAAGATCTATGTCTTATAGGTTTGGCTTCTGGATTCAAAGGGATCTTCATCTCTCCTAATTCTCTTGCTAATCCCTTCATTTCTAAAAATGTCATCGGTAATAAGTCACTATATTTGTGCAATAAATCTATGATTCTTTCTACTATTTGATTATCCCAATAATATCCAATGCTTGCAATATTTTGGTTTTTTGAAGTTCCAATGTTTACCTTCTTGATCTTTAATGGCACAACATAATATTCTGAATCTAGCTTTGGACCTTCTATTTCCCTTTCTCCTTCAACTTCTGAGATCTAGATATTGTGTGGGTTTTCTTCGGTTGGATCTTATTCTTCCGCGACATGATAACAATGTAGCAATTATTTAATTGTTTGTCTATTCTGCTTCTGATATGTTGGGATTATCTCAAATTTTGGTTCTTCAAATATTCTGTCTCTTACTACCTTCAGTGTTGTATCTATATCTAGAATTTCATGCTCAAAGTAAAATGTAACTACACAATTTTGTTATATCTCTTCCCAGTTTGTAGTTTCTCTACGTTGTTCTTGTTCTGTGTACCCGTTCTTTGGAATTCCTTTTAGTGTGTGAATAAAATTATGTGGCCATTATTCTAGTGGTACTGGTTTCCATTGAACCATGCACCTATTGACATGTTCTTTAGGTTGTCTGATTCCATCATATTTCTCCTCATATATATGATCCCGCTCTGCGCCAAATCTAATGCACAATAACCTCTTGCACTGAAACCAATTGTTGATCTTCTCCTTGTGTGTACCCCACCAATGAGTAGGTGTATCTTTCAAAGAAATATCTAATACTAGTAATCTTTGACTTTCTACTACTTCCAATTCAAACTTCATAAAAAATTATTCTAAGTCATTTGTTGGTTCAATTATATGCATAATATATTACCAAACATAAATTATCAACTGAGATTCGTAATTAGTAGAGTTGATGCACTATATGTGCCGATAACAGATAGGTTCCTATGTCTATTTAGTATAGATAATAAAATCATTTAGAAACCAACACACTTTTAAAAATAACAATCTTCACACAATTCAAAAGATGGAAAGTAACACTCATAAACAAACAAAAACTCTTGCTCAGGTGATGGACCAGTTCATTGATGGCTCATGAAAGGAAAATATGAACTTTGATTCTATCCCCTAAAACAACTATAATAACAAGTGGGATGCTCCATTAAATCCCATGTATGGTGAAATATGGAGATCCAATTGTTCCTGCATTACCACACTTTGCAACAAATTCGAATAGTGAAATCAAACAAAATAACATGAAATCAAAATAACGAATACAAGAAATGAAAATCTACACTATCAATTTACAATAATCTTACCAAGCTGGATTGGTGGCCCTTATCGATGCCAACATGGAAGCTCTTAGATAAATAGATGATAACTTCTAAGAGAGACAAAATCACTGAATCCAAACTTGCATTAATCTTCAACAAGTAGGTTTACAAAATGAGTCTCTTCATGAATTCAATCTACATCATAACAATTCTCCTCAAGAACCTATCTCATAACAATTCCCTTAATCTACATAATAATGAATCCTCTCTCTAATCTACATAATAATGATTCTACCTCATGAAGAGAAGGGACTCTCTTTTATACATGAGAGCTTTGAAAATAAGATAAACATCTCATAATTACAGATCCACTTTTATCTCAACCAATTTCCCATTATTACAAAATATTATCCCTTCAAATCCTCACACATATCTCTCATATATCTTGGATAAGATATCACAATCAAATCTCCATGATCTTCTCCTTGGAATAGGCTTGAATTATCTTCCTCAAATCTTGAAATGATGGAGGCAGTATTCGAGAAGTATTTTTGAATTAATCCTTCACATATTCCTACACATGACAAAGCTCACACATTTTTGAGATATATATGAAAACATGTCAATTTTCTAATATTTAATCACAAATTCCCTTTTAATAGTAAAATAAATTATTTGGAAAATAATAAGGTTAAACCCATATTTAATTATGAAATGGTATTAATGAATGGTTTATGGAGTGGTAGAATATGGATAAATGTGAAGAATGGTGAAGGGAAAGGTGGATGGAAATACGACATTTCTGAGTTCCAACATACCCCCCAACTGAACTTGTTGCATGTCCTCATGCAATTGTGCATGGATCTTCTCGAGAAATTTTGGCATCTGAATTTTGGCTTTGAGTGATGATAATGAATATTTCTAGGATGGGATTTACATGAGTAACATCTGACATTTTCTTATGGTTGGTTCTTGTGTGACAACCATGAATATAGAAAATGTTGGTTCTTGTGTAAACAAAATTCATTTTGTTATTTGTTCTCTTGCTGATGTCGTTTCTTGTGTAAACAACATTCATTTAGTTATTTGTTCTCTTGTTGTTATGATAATAATTTACCCATACACCACTGGAAAAAAAAAAGCTATCAATGTGCATAAGGAAACATCACTGAGTATAAGAAATCCCTTTTTCATATTTGTGAATCATGCCAACATGTATATCAATGCTTATGAAGCAATGTGCAACAGAGTATCGTTGGAAGAAAAAAATGTTGGTAAATGGTAAGTGAGACGAAAAATGGAAAGATGGTAGTGAAAAAAATGGAGTGATGATAGAGAATATAGTTCCCCCCCACCAACTGAATTGGTTGCATGTCCTCATGCAACATGGCATGATTCATAGAAGTGAAAAGGAAAGGGAGCATGGTGAGGGATTTTTCCAAATTCATTCACTCTATCATGTAAGGAATTGCATGATTAAAGAGTAGAAAACAACATACCTCCACTTACCCAAAATGTTGATGAACTATGCAATAGGAATATGGCTGATGTAGCTACTGGAGCATGTAAGATGTCATTGCTGTAGGATCATGTGAAAGGTGATTGCTACTATAGCTGCGAATGCTGTCACTGTTGGATCAAAGAGTGTGAAGTGGAGGAATCTGAACTGCTGCTGATGATTAATGGAAAAGAAGAAGTATGAAAGTGTAATTGTGGTACTCTCATATGGCTGGAAAAATAGTGCTGCAACTGCTGATGGAGTGATGGAAAAGTGTATAGTATTCACCCACTGCTAAACATGATGGTACAATTCTAGTCATGCGAATGAATGTGTCAATGTCAAACATGAAGAGAAGTCATTGGATTACTGACCATTGATGAATGTCGTTAACCAATGCGAGACAAACTCACAATTGATGTCAATGAGTGCCAAGGTACCTAAGTACATCTTACGAAATGCGAATATATTTGTTGATGTCGAGCCACTTGCAAGATTTGACGATCAAGGGACAATGATGTATTCCCATGATTGTCAGCAAGAAAACTTTCCATTAAGGCATGCAAGCCTCTAGGTACTCAAATGGACTCTAGTCTATATCCTAGATAAGGTGTTGAGGTTGATGGGGCAAGACTTGTTGAAAGGTGGCCTTAAGGAATCCCACATCAGTAAATGCGAGTTTTTAAAAAGATTGGTAGGACTATAAATGAAAAGATCTCAGTAGCAACAATGTGTATGAAAAAAAAAGCAGGGTAATGTAGTCGTCAAAAGGGAACTGAATGGTTTTATTTGCAAGGTAAAATGAACTAAAAAAGATAAAGGGATGTATGCAACTTAGAAATATAGGCGTGTGCAAAGTCATGAAGGATAAGGCGATGAAAAGTGGATTCCCGCATGGGTGACGAATAAGCTTGGAAGGAGAAATGTAAATGATCATGTCATGGCGTAGTTGGTTTTATGAAAGATGGCAATGTAGCGACAAACGTCATGACATGTGCGATGAAAATTTTTTCTCCTTCAAGCTTTTAATAAAACATGATTTTGCAATTCTTGAAAGTCATTGTGGCATGGAATGCGAGCGTCTTCATTCCTGCAATCAAACTTAGTACTAATCCTGCAATAAAACTTGTGAGATCATCATAAAACATAAAATGCGAGATAAAGTACGAATGCGACAAATTAAAGGGATAAAAAATACGTTCTTATACCTGTTGTCATGGTTGTTGCACACACGCACTTTTTCATCGTTGATTGCTTTCTATAGTGACTCCAAGAAACCACTTAGCTTAAAATCGTAAGGCGTAAAAACATTATTATTTTCGGGAATGATGAAAATGTCCATTTGCAATTTTATTTGTTTTTGTTGTTTTTATAATTTGTTATAATTTTTTTTTTTTTTATGGTTTTCTTATTATTATATATATATTTATAATAAAATAAAACCAAAAATAAAATTCCTAAGTATATATATTTAAAAAAATATATATATATATTAATAAAAAAAGGATTATTGCTTTAAGGGATAGTATATATATATATATATATATATATATATATATATATATATATATATATATAAAGTGTTTTTTTTTTTTTTAATTGTTTTTTTAGAAACAAAAATAAAAAATAAACAACCCTATTAACTGTTTTTCTATTAAAAAATAAAAATAAAAAATAAACAATTATTAAATGACTATACAACAAAAAATTAAAAAATAAAAAATAAAAACAATAAACAATAAAAATTGGAAGGCATCCAATCCATAAAATCCAAAACATGTCCCAAATGCATATTTTGGAAGAGATCTTGCAACGATAAGGTTGCTAGCTAGCTTTCTTCAGTCTTTCTATTCGAGCCTCCTCTTCCAGATGCTTCCATCCTCATCGAATTGAATGCAGTGTCCATTTTCTCAGAAGGAGATTTCAACTTCCTGAAACTGATCTTGACCACATCCACGCCTGCACATTAAACATCCACACACCCACACCAATATGCAACTCCATCATAAAATGGATCGGATCAGACAAGAGGCATATTCGTTTTTTCTCATCACAGACCGATCATCTTCTTGTTGGTGTGTTTTGATTGCAGGTGGAGGGAAATTTTGATTTCATTCTCAGGTTCTGACAATGTGGCTCTGAATAAAGAATCTAAACACTGCAGGGATGAATTGAATGGTCAATATAATCGCTCAACTTATTGTTATTCCGACTTGATAAGTTCCAGAAAGAGCACACTAATATCAACGAAGAAAAATTATTATAAGCAGCATGGCTCCCACTGCACCGAACAGATATACTGGAATGTGCCATTGCAATGCCGAATAACCAATAGTGCCATTGTTCCCACTACAATTTTTCATTGAATATATCTCTACTATTTTCTTCTTTCTTCCTCTGAACTTTAATTGATCTCCAGAAGGTTGGTACCCATCACCAACAACATATCAATCCGTCGAGTGGCATAGTCTACTAAGATATTTGAGGCAGAGTTTTTTTTTGATCGACAAAATTTTCTAAAATAGCATTGCATCCCAGATCCCAGAAAGAATATTTTACAAGTGTCCAAACCTAACTGTCTATTGTTGGTTTCATTGACTAACAATGGCTATTAATAATCAGTTTTTTTTTAAAAATGTCAAATTGTTGCCAACGATGTCAACAAATCTCCTTGGACTAGCCCGAAAATATTAGGAGAAGATCCTGAATCCCTGGTTTTTGGAAATTTGATGTTTAATAGGAGATGGCAGCATCAGGTTCTTCAACTGATGAAACGACTTCTTAATCGACTGGAGCATCTGGAACAACATCTCTATGTCGAAAAGTAGAACCAGAATCTAGATCTCAAAGGACAGAATCTGGCTCACTAAGGTTTGGATCTATAGCTCGATCACGAAAGTTGTCATCTCAATAATATGGCTCTCCTACTCTAGGGAAACTGCTATATAGATAGGGCATCGCTACTTCTTCTTATGCTCCTGCCTTTGCTGTTGCGTAGGGTGCTTTCGCTCAGTCAACTAGGCACTCTACCTCTGCCTCTGTGGGTTCTCCATCTCAAGCTAGATCAGCAGAATCAATTGTTGAATCGACTAAATCAAATATATATGGATCAATCGCTTAATCATCAAGTGAATCAACCGGGACTCAGAGATGTGTATTCAACGAACCGAACTAGGAATTTTTTCTCACCCAACCATTTTGCAACAAACTTATTCACTGACCTTTAAGAAAAATGATTGTGTTTGATTTAATTTTCTTGTTGCTGTAGATAGGTTGTGTGCAATTATCATTTTCTTTTCCAGGAGGACGGATTGCAATTAAAGTTGCCAGAAGTAGGATCTTCAATTTTGCTTCTCCTCGCAGCAGCTAGAGGCTGTTCCCTTGCCCTGATCATATGCAGTCATAGGAGTAGATGCGCCTGTCTACAAATCAGAATTTAGAACTAAAACCTCGAGATTGTTGCAGCATCTGTGCATGCAGCCCACATATGATTTAATTGTAGCGTCCACATACAAACCAACAACATAAACTTAGACACTAATTGTTGCTATCTTTTCTCTTGAAAACCTGTACCCGCCAAGGATAACGAGCTTGAACCAGCAGGTACATTCAATGAAGTTAAAAATTTTACATTTGTGGCTAGCTCCACAATAAAGTCTTCAGTTCCAACTGTTGCCTTTGCCCTGGGAAACACCCAAACACCATTGGGTTGTTCCTTTTCGGTTCTTTACACACCTTTCTATCTGCATATCAATAAATCTGAAGCTGAGCTCCCGAGGCTTCTAGATTATGTGCACTTATCCTTGCAAGGTAGCTATAATGTCTACTACAATTGATATTTTGAATGTTGACAACATGAGGAGATGAACACACTGCCACCACAACTGTAGCTGTTGTAGCCATAGAATCAAGCCCGTCAAGGAATAAGACACATGGCATTGACTGTCGGGTGCTGATAACATTATTTATTATTTTTCTATTTTTGTAAAAAAAATTGTTTTTATTTGCATAAAAGTAGAACATTGTTTAATACAAAGAAACATTTTTTTTAAGTTTTTGTTTATATATATATATGTGTGTGTGTGTGTGTGTGTGTGTGTGTGTGTGTGTGTGTGTGTGTGTGTGTGTGTGTGTGTGTGTGTTTATTCCTATGTTAAAGCACAAAGCTATAAAATCAAAACAAAAGATAAATTTTAATTTTTAATTTTTTTTTTTTTTTAAATAATCCTAATGCACCTAATGTTTGATTTTTATTTGCAATCAAGGATGCCCAAATTTGTTTTATTTTTATTTTTATTTGTAATCAAGGATGCTCAAATTTATTTTTCTTTTATTATTAATAATAATTTTTTATTTTTTATTTTTTTTAAATAAAAAAATAAAAAAAATAGAAGAACTTAAAAAATTACTTCGCAAACTTATTGAAAATTTATGCGCAAATGGAACAATTGTAGACACAAAATAGATTAGGCATTTTTTTTGTAATCGTCAACAATTAAAATTCTTCCTGAAATCAATCTTAGTTATTCTATTTTTGATCCTCGCGATCGCACGAAGCGCGGAGGAGAGCATACTTATTCTAAAAACTTGAAAATAAAATCCTACCTACATTACGCTAATTAAAAATTAGAGATTTGTTACGTGTAGTCAAACTTCCAATGTAACCATAAGCGCAACAGTAATAAGAATATGTTCACTGTGAATTTCGCAAATGACAATTGAAAATATATATAACCATGAGAAATTAAATGTTGAAACTGTAATTTAACAAAATAAAAAGAAAAAGTGAATGGATCTAACCTGGTACCTGCTTGAAACCATCGTTCGATAATGCTTTCATAGGCATAGTTTTCACTCCCCATATCATGTCGCAACTCCTCCTTATCCTCCTCGATCTCCTGCTCGCATAATCGTTCGTCATCAGATGTGCAGGGTTCCTTGTATGTTGTTTCGTCGCTTGCCTTTGGAGGAGTAATTAAACTTTCAGCTGCTGTCAAGATCTCCTCTTCCTAAGAAGAGGAGATCCTGACTTTTGCTAGGATCTAAGTGAGCTGTTCCAAGCTTATACTCATAGTTAAACCATATTGAAAAAGGAGAATGATTTATCATTAAAGATTTGAATTAAAACTAATAAATCAAAACTATTTGCAAAAATAAAACACGCCAAATTTGAAATCCTTGCATTACTGGGACCCTGTTGTCACCAAGTTATTGATTAACACAAGTTAGCTCATCATAAATAAAAACTAAATTTGCATAAATAAAAACACACTTTTGCATAAAATGAGGAGAAACAGACTTCTGCATAAAAGGAAGAGGACGACCTAACTTTGGAGAAACCCCACGAAAGTGGATGCATGGTATCTTCCTGCACGTCTTACCATCTTCTCTCCACCCTTAGGTCATCCATAAAACCAATCCAAAACCATTAAATCAATCTAATCCAAATACTACCTATTACCATTTACAACTCCCCGACAATGACACCAAAATGTTGGTGCAATTATATGCATAATATATTACCAAACATAAATTATCAACTGAGATTCGTAGTCAGTAGAGTTGATGCACTATATGTGCCGATAACAAATAGGTTCCTATGTCTGTTTAGTATAGATAAGAAAATCATTTAGAAACCAACACACTTTTAAAAATAACAATCTTCACACAATTCAAAAGATGGAAAGTAACACTCATAAACTAACAAAAACTCTTGATTAGGTGACGGACCAATTCATTGATGGCTCATGAAAGGGAAATATGAACTTTGATTCTATCCCCTGAAACAACTAAACTAACAAGTGGGATGCTCCATTAAAGCTCATGTATGGTGAAATATGGAGATCCAACTGTTCCTGCATTACCACACTTTGCAACAAATTCGAATAGTGAAATCAAACAAAATAACATGAAATCAAAATAACAAATACAAGAAATGAAAATATACACTATCAATTTACAATAAGCTTACCAAGCTGGATCGGTGGCTCTTGTCGATGCCAACATGGAAGCTCTTAGATGAACAGATGATAACTTCTAAGAGAGACAAAATCACTGAATCCAAACTTGCATTAATCTTCAACAAGTAGGTTTACAAAAGGAGTCTCTTCATGAATCCAATTTACATCATAACAATTCTCCTCAAGAATCTATCTCATAACAATTCCCTTAATCTACATAATAATGAATCCTCTCTCTAATCTACATAATAATGATTCTCCCTCATGAAGAGAAGGCACTCTCTTTTATACATGAGATCTTTGAAAATAAGATAAACATCTCATAATTACAGATCCACTTTTCTCTCAACCAATTTCCCATTATTACAAAATATTATCCCTTCAAAGCCTCACACATATCTCTCATATATCTTGGATAAGATATGGCAATCAAATCTCCATGATCTTCTCCTTGGAATAGGCTTGAATTATCTTCCTCAAATCTGGAAATGGTGGAGGAAGTATTCGAGAAGTCATTTTGAATTAATCCTTCACATATTTCCACACATGACAAAGCTCAAACATTTTTGAGATATATATGAAAACATGTCAATTTTCTAATATTTAATCACAAATTCCCTTTTAATAGTAAAATAAATTATTTGGAAAATAATAAGGTTAAACCCATATTTAATTATGAAATGGTATTAATGAATGGTTTATGGAGTGGTAGAATATGGATAAATGTGAAGAATGGTGAAGGGAAAGGTAGATGGAAATACGACATTTTTGAGTCCCAACATACCCCCCAACTAAACTTGTTGCATGTCCTCATGCAACTGTGCATAGATCTTCTCAAKAAATTTTGGCATCTGAATTTTGTCTTTGAGTGATGATAATGAATATTTCCAAGATGGGATTTACATGAGTAACATCTGACATTTTCTTATGGTTGGTTCTTGTGTGACAACCATGAATATAGAGAATGTTGGTTCTTGTGTAAACACCATTCATTTCGTTATTTGTTCTCTTGCTAATGTTGGTTCTTGTGTAAACAACATTCATTTAGTTATTTGTTCTCTTGCTGTTATGATAATAATTTACCCATACACCACTAGAAAAAAAAGAAGCTATCAATGTGCATAAGGAAACATCACTAAGTATAAGAAATCCCTTTTGCATATTTGTGAATCATGCCAATATGTATATCA
>JASDQU010100882.1:55169-82054 GCA_032191745.1 Picea mariana
TTTTTTTGTCTGATCAAATAATGGAAGCATGTCATACATTGGTATCACATCTACTGGCTTTGTTCCTGAAGTAGACACAATGTTTTCTTTCAGAATCTCCTTCCTAGCTTCTTTGAATATCTCTTTCTCTTTGCGCACATCAAACTTTTGTTCAGACGTTGTATTCTTCCTGACCCACTCATACCAATCCTGATGCTTCTTTGTTTCATATTATCCTGTCTTGGCTCCACTTCTAGTGACTATGTTGATATTCTTCCCATCCTCTTCTTCATTTTCCACCACAATCCATTGTACGTTTTGGTTGTTCTAGTTCCTCTTGTCATGTATTTTTGTCAATAATGTTGGGCAGTCTTTTGTTTCATGGTCTACTGCACGACAATACATGCATGTTTTCGGTGGTTGTGGATAGTCTCTAGCATAGTGTCCAGTTTTTTTACATTTGTGACACATTATTGGTCCTCGACCTCCTCCAAATCCTCTTCCTCCATGACCTCCTCCTCTGAATCCTTCTTTATTTCCTTGATTATCTCTTCATGGTGAATTATATTTCGGTCCTTGATTATACTGCGACTGCACATTTTTGTACTCTGGTGGTTCTATGCACTATTGTGTGGGATTATACTGCTATTTCCCTTGAAACTATTGTGCATTATACTGTGGTTGTGGCTGAAACTGCTGTGCGAGATTATACTGTGGTTGTTGCACATTATTATACTTCGGATGCTACATAGGTTGTCCTATTATATGTTCATCTGGCACCCTATATGTATTTGAAATCCTCTCTTTCATCATCTCCAAAGTTCTACAGTCCTTGTCTTCATGTCCAACTAACTTGCAAAAATTACAAAATGTGTTCTTCGGTACTGTTTGATACTTTTTCATCAGGGGTAAATGATAGGGGTCATTCCCATGTGTTTTTCAAATCTCACACCATGTTCCTCTTGAAGATAAATGGTTTGGCATACCCACTCCAATATACTACACAAATAGTGGACACTAATTCTTATCATGGCCTTCTGTCCTACACATTGTAAACCAAACATCTTCTCTTTTTTCCTTATCTTTATTCTGATTCAACTGGAATGTTAAGTTCTTCAAGTTTTGTCTTAGCTCCTCCACAACTAGATTTGTATGCTTGTACTGATTTTCCACTAGTTGTAAGGTTTCTTGCAGAGCCTCAGCCTAACTTTGGAATTTCTATTGTCTCAAAGGATACTTCAAGTGAGGAAAAAAATAATTAACGAAAAAATGTCTATGATGCATATCAGTAATAGGGTACTTTAACTTACCTTTTAGTCTCTTGAACTTCTGGTCCACCTCCCATACTAATTCTCTTAGTTTTTTCTTAATCTCTATCATCTCATTCATAAACTGATCCTCTGAGCTTGGCTTCTCGAATTCATTTATTAATTTCCTCTTCACCTCTACGACAAATGTAGGCTCTCCTATCGGGTTATTCACTATGAGACCCATGTACCAGTCTAATGCATGGTCTATGAATGTAATTGATAATTGTGGAACCTTAGTATCTTTGTCTATAATATTCTTGGCTACCCAAATCTTTTCACAGATGAAAAGATTCTTCTCTGGGTCCTCTGACCCTTCTCCATGGAACTTGGGTAACCTAATAGTGGGGTCTTGAACTTCCATTGTGAATTTTTATATGCTACCACCTCCACGTGATGTAGAAACTTGATTTTTGCTTGTTGAATTACTTCTACTTGAATTATACCCTTGTCAAAAAATTATTCTACCACTAATCACTTGTTGGTTAACCAATTTTTATTTTTTAGATGTCTTAGTCGCACATGGG
The DNA here is from genome assembly GCA_032191745.1 of Picea mariana. Classification (NCBI taxonomy): domain Eukaryota; kingdom Viridiplantae; phylum Streptophyta; class Pinopsida; order Pinales; family Pinaceae; genus Picea; species Picea mariana. The sequence continues at coordinate 56,983 of JASDQU010100882.1, forward strand.
GTTGTGGGTTCCACACTAATTCAGATCTGGAATGGAGAGCCTTCTTTTTCAACAGACCCATGACCTCTGGTTTTCCTCTCATATGTGGCATGCAAGATATCCTCAATCTTCCCTGTGGCACAAATATCCTCTACCTCTTCTTCATCATTGTCCAATCCCTCTTGCTCGACTACTTCCCTCTTTCTGCTATTCATATTATACTGGTAGAGTCATCTACTTCACGTCACACCTACTTTTCTTATAATATTCCTGGTCTATTCATCATCCATCATGATGGGGTCCATTGCTTCATCTTATGGATACTCTCCAGATCCTTCTCCATCTCTCAGATCTTCCTTAGTGCTTCCCCCAGTTTCCCCATGCACACAGAGTGATCTAGTTGTTTGATTCCATGGTCATCATGCCTTTATCATATCATAAGATCTTGATCGACGTGGAAAGATAACTAATGTACCTTCCTTCGGGTCCCTTCAAGAAATCTTGCTYTGCAACAGTATATGAATTTTCTGTATCTATTGCAAACTTAGTGATAAACCCTGTAGTAATGTTATCTAACCATAAATCTTCTGCACGTGTGAATTTATTATTAACCCTTTCCAGTTGTGCAATGTTCCGGGGAGTCCACTCTACTAGATTAATTTGATTAGTYGGATGGGTATCCTTCAACCTCAATAACCATTCCTATAATAACTATGAAAAGTAAAAAAAATATTCTTCGTGTAAATCAATAAACACATACCTCTACAGATATTGGCACGGTGTATACCTGGAACCCTTATTATCTTTCTGCGTGAACTCTAGCTTTTTTTTCTCCAACCATATTTCAATCTCTTGCTTCATAGGATTCCATGGACCGAACATCCCTTTTTACCACTGCATCTTCTTCATCAAACCCCTTCTCGATTGTTCTTATGAGTTCCAACCAACAATGGAACTATTTGTTGGATGTATGGGTTGACTCAAGTTCTACCTTAGTTCTTAAACAAAACCATTTTTACCATCGGCCCTTCTGGTAAACCAGAAGGCTACACCATGCACAAAGTGCACAACACAGCCTCACCTGAGATGGCTGATGAGTGACTGTAGGATGCATATGTCTGCAGTCATGGAAGGGGTTGGAGATGTTCTTTTTACTTGTCTTCTATTTTAACATATATTCTACCATGACATTCATAATATCTACTACTTTATCCATTCAATGACATACATTGTGCATAGTTATATTAGTGCACACTGTAAATAAACCCATTAATTCATCTAACCATGTATTCATAATTTAAGAAATAAAAAAAATCATTCAAACATATTAAAACACAAGATTTTACCGTGGTTCACCCCCCTGGGCTATGTCCACATAGATCTTACGCTTTATTCATTATTCTTTAAAATAGCGTTGCATGCAGTACATCATAGGTTTTAAGAATAATACATGTGAGGCTAACCAACATCGCACCAAGCTCCATAGCTTGTGAACTGAACCTCAATTACATCTCAAGACCAATTCCATCTGAGTTCCTCCACTCTCAATAAGACAAATACTCTAACTCAGAACTCAAAAGGTGCTTCAAGTGCTTCACTCATGAAAAATTGATAATGAATTAATTCACCAAAAGACTCCCGAAGTCACCTCAATGTACCTCATACATCTTTTATTTATATCACAAAATGGGTAGAACCCCTTACATTATGACTCAAAACTCTAAGTGGACTCCACTTGTCCACTTTCTAACTCCTTGCACATGGTTGGTCCTCGATCCAAGCGTTCCTTGCGTTGATCTTCCTTCTTTCATGGAGCACTGCTTCCTTTTCTCTTTATCGTGTTGGTCTTCCTCCTTTTCTGGTGTGCATTGCTTCCTTTGGTCCATTTGTCCTTGCTTATTGCACATTACTCCCAAAATTTCCTACTCCAACAAGTGCTGGCTGGGAGTGTCAGGATGAAGATGTGTGTTATAAGTTGATTAGTCAACAAGAATGATTGCGGGTCTAGCTAGATTGAAGTTGACCATTTTCGAAGTTAACTCTGAAGGGTTCAAAGTAGTCATCCAAAGTGTTTGGAGTATGACTCCAATGGAGGGAAGATCTAGATCGTAGGTCTATGAGTGGGAAAGATGCGATTGTAGTCATTGATATGTTGTAATTCCCATTTAAGTTAAGAGATGAAGCACTAACATCATGAATGATGTGGCATGTTAGCAAGGTAGCCAGAGTGTCCTTAGGACGATAGATGTCAATCATTAATTGGTTGATGAGTTGAGTGTGGTCCATCCAGATAGGAAAACCTTAAACCCTTGAACAAATATCAACTATTGGTAAGGGAGACCATAAGTGCATCAATAGTATCCATCGAGAACATGGAATATTCCTTGATACACTGATTTCAGAGCAGTGAAACTACCCAAACCTTTCGAACACCGAATGGACGATATCGAAAGGGAATATTCTTCGATGTCGTATCTATCGAAGGTAAAAGTTGAGTGAACCACAAGAAGGCCTGAACGTTGACGACTATAGGCTTATGTGGACTAAAGTTCCACCATGGAAAGTTAGGTAGGTGCCGCATTGGTGCCATGTTATCTCCACGTTAGATGGAATGAGTGGCATGGTGCCGCGTGGATGGCACGTGGCAGTAAGATAGATATTGACCATGAAAACCCAAGAACTTTGGAGGGCCATAAATTTCGATCCAGATCTCAGTTTTGAGTGAAATTTCAGTTGTTGGAAAGCTCTTAACAAGAAGAGGATGCTAGATTTTTCAAAGAGGAAATTTTAGATATTTGAGAAAAGAGAAAATTCTAATGCCCCATCCCTTAAAATGGACACTTAGGGGCTGGGTGTGTTAAAAAGTGGTATTAGAAAAGAGTTCAAAATATAGGCTTGAATGGGTCACCAAGACCACCTAAGGCTGTTTAAAAAGGATCTTGTGTTGTCTGGAATGCTTGCTTTTGAAATACTAACATAAAATGCTATTGATAATTGTTGTTTCCAACATGTATGATAAATTGAGAAATCACATAGGTGAATGGTACAACACAGTATGGAAAACACCTTGCACCATAGATACGAAGAGCCTGATGGCCAGAGGGACAAAGAAACCCCTTCATATTTGATGGCCACTGTGAGAAGTTTGAAGGAATATAACGAGAGGTTTATGATATCCCATGCTGAACAGGCAGAGTTGAATGTAGTTTTATTGTGGATACTATCCAAAATTCAAACACATCTGCAACAAGGCCCTAGCGATGCAGAATTGTAAATGTGTTGAACCCACATAAAATAGATCTAGCTAGAAAATACCACACACATTTGCAGAGAGAAATTGAGAAAGAAGAATAAAGAGAGAAAGAATGGAAGAATTCTCATTAACCAAAAATAAATGAATGATAATTTACACATGAAATACTTTGTATAACTCAACCAATGCATAATGGAGGAGAATCCAATGCACCATAGTGGTGGTCTAGAGTAATCTGGACACACACTAGTAGTTACGAGTGTAAACTGCCCCCTAGTCTAGTCTCTTGGGCAGTTGCGGGAGTGAACTGCTGCCTAGCTGAGTTAACTAGTCTACCAGTCTTCAATTAACTAATTGAAACAAAGTGAAGTGAGGAGGAGATCATGGAATCATGGGTAATGTGCTAGTATGGTGATGATACTGAGGATAATGTGAATTAGTTGGTGAAGATCCCAATGTTTCATGGTGATAAAACCAATGTAGCATCTAGACTCCACTCAATTGATCAAATTGAAGTGAAAATTGAAGAGAATATTCTCCCTAAAGGAATGTTCTTCCTAAAATATACGATACTGAATAATGACTAACAAACAAGGAAAAACCTTAGGAAAAATAAATCCTAAGTGTGGGTGAAGTAACTCCAACACCCCCACTGAACAACACTATGGTGAAAATAAAGAATGGGTCCTGTCAACGAGGCCATGTTAGGTACCCAAATACAAAAGATACACTGAAATAAATTGAGGAAAGAGGGAAAACCTCATGGGAAACACCCCCATCAAGGTACAATATATGTAAAAAGAAGAACTGAGAATTGCTAGGAAATTGTGTCCTTCACTTCAAGATGACTTCGTAGAGAATGGAACTTCTGCTTAGTGAAGGTCTTGGTGAAGGTGTCTGCCGTCTGTTCTATTGAAGGGAATAATTGTAGGTTGATGATCCCTTCATGTACTAAGTCCTATATGTAGTGCATGTGGATATCGATGTGCTTCATTCATTGCCTCTAAACTATATCTCTGTAGAAATTTAGAGTGCTCTGGTTGTCACACCAGATGATGATCGACCGATGAAATTGAATGTCCAACTCAGTGAGAAAATGTTCTAGCCACATAGCCTGAATGGTTATGTTAACCCTCTTTATTTTTCCTTGGATGAGGATAGAGAAATAACTGTTGAAAGATCGGTTGTTATCATTGATGTCAACCCTAGTCATGGGTTTTGGACTGCAAGATTAATGAAGGTATTTGGACATGAAGGAAAATGCACATGTAGATACAACACCCATGGATGGTTAGTATACATCATGTTGTTTCCGGTGGTATTTGGCATTCATGGTTGAGGAGAAATGAATTTTTGAATATGACAAAGTGAATTAAAGAAGGAAGTACATGTAGGCCCTGAAGATAATTAAAGAAAATAATTACAAAATAAGAAAGTGTCAGGTCGGCCCTAATGTTAAAAGGAAGTGACATAAATGGTATAAATAAATATCATTATACATTTATTTGATACAATTCAAATTTCAGAGGTAATAAGAAGAAAAGAAGGCCAGATTTCAAGGGAGGATGAAGTCTTTTGGTGATGTGTTCTAAGGTATGTTATTTTCAGGTCATCTTACCATTTTTGCTATAACATTTTTTTATAGAATGAGTCAGATGGTGAAATTGCTATGGTATTGAGAATAGATATCAAGGTACCTCTAGTAAAAATTTCATCTCTTGATTCACTATAATTATGGAGATACACTCTATGAAAGATAGGGTTTGTGACCAGTCCTGAAGCTAGTCAATAAACAGGTGTTTCGAGTAAAACATTCATAACATCTTCATCGAGAATCCAAATGAAATGGGACAAATTTCATTGGAAATAGTACAGACTTTAGTTTCTTGTGTACAAGTTTCAGAATTAGATGTTAATTATTGAGTGTGGGGCATTCTGTGCAAGTTCACTCTCTTGAATAGACCAGAATTGAATAAAGTCTACCATTCTTTCTATAACCTATTTTTGGGGAGGATTAAAGGAGTGAAAATTGGAGGAGTTTCAGAAAATACATTTAGTAATATTATCTACAGGGTCAGAGTACTCCAATAATTGAAGAATTGCAGAAATTGAAGAAGTCTCAGGAAGCATTATCAGGTTCTATGTGATGATTGGTTGATGTTGATGATTTAATGTAAAGTTTTATTATCTCTCATATATTCTTGGGTGGAAGGAAGGGGAAAGGATGGAGATTTAAACTCTCTCTTGATATTGGAGGATTGTATCTTCCTCTTGGAGGTTTATCCCTCCCTTTACATTTGGAAGTTGTAGCTACCTTTGGAAGTCATTACTTCCCTTGAACAATAACTATTGATTATTTCTCATATATTGTGCATGGTGTATTGTGGTGTATTGGTGTAACTCTTATACTATTGTTCATTACTCATTGGATATAGTTGAATGGTTTAAGTATAAGTTGAAAAAGGTTTTGAATTGTACTTGATACTAATTCACCCCCCTCTCAGTATCAACAATTGGTATCAGAGCGGGTTACCTTTAGTATAGTTTAACCACTGGAAGGAAGATCCTAAGAAGAAATGGAAGAAAAAATTCCAAATGGGATTCCACCATTTTATGGAAGCAATTTTGAATACTAGAGTAATAGAATGGAAACTTACTTGAAATCTCTTGGGGCAGATATTTGGTTCTCAGTTGCTTCAGGATACAATGCTTTGAAGAAACCAAAGTTTGCATCTTAGAAGGAAGCAAAAAGGAACAACAAATTGGCAATAGATACCATCCTGGATGGATTGACAGATTTAGTGAAATCCAAGGTGGGATCATGTGCATCATCAAAAGATATTTGGGACAAGCTACAAGACCTTTATGTAAGGGAAGACGTAGAAGAATAAGAAGAAGAAGAAGTTGAAGCAAATTACAACATCTCATATTTCAAAGAAGAAAATAGAGGTCAATTCTTTTTCTTTAATTGTGAAGGAGTAGGTCATGTTGAATTTGAATGTCCTTATCCAAGGATTGAAAGAAATGACACTGAAGAAGAAGAAAATCATGAAGAAAAAATTATTCAACAAGAAGATGAGAATCTTAAAAAATTGAAGCATGTTGAGATTGAAAATAGAAAGCTCAAAGACACGCAAAGAAAACTAAGAAGTGAATTGGGTAGTTGTGAAAATATAGTTGTAATCTTGATGAAACAATTATAAGACTTTGAGAAACTAAGAGAAGAAACCATTTCCTTGAAAACTCTACTCGAAGAAGAAATAATAATAGGAAAAGTAAGGAATGTCCAAATGATGAAGAAATAAGAAGATTGTGAGAAACTTGAACAAGAAGTTGTCTCATTGAGGAAGAGCTTAAGGAACTCTCAAGTGACAAAAGAATTAACACATCTTGGATGCATGGGTGAAACTTCATACAAAGAAGATGAAAATACCAACAAGAAGGTTGAAGAAAGATCTACACAGATAGTTGATGAGAAGTGGACCAGGATACCAGAAAGAAGGAATGATTACAAAAGAGGTGAATATCCAAGAAGACCTCCTACCTTTAGGAATCAAAGAAGCTTCAATTAGTATGAAGGAAACTACAGAAGAATAGATCATGAACCCAGATGGACTACATCACAAAGAAGTCCACTTAATCCAAGGTATCAAAATTTCTTTCTTGGTCATTGTTATACTTGCAAAATTTTTGGACATAAGGAAATTAATTGTAGAATCAATGAAAGGAACACATACACAAGAAACATGAATGGTGTAAATAGAAGATATGGAAATAATCACGGATTTGTCAACAGAAGTTATAATTCATTTCCCCCATTGATGGAAAAAAATATTGCATGCTATAAATGTAATTATCTTGGTCACAAAGCACGAGATTACAGATATATGAATGAAGATGTCCATATGCCAACCACGGTATGGAGAAGGAAAAAGATTCAAAATAATGAATACTGTCGAATAACATTGACCAATGAAGAATGTAAAGAAGAAGATGAATGGTACATAGACAGTGGATGTTCTTCACACATGACCAGGGATCAAGACAAATCCATCACCTTGAAGAGAAAGGGTGGCAATGTTGCATTTGGAGATGACTCATCTGCCAAAATACTTGGAGAAGGTGTAGTAGAGCTTGGAAGAAAAAATGTAAAAGCAAAGAATGTTCTATTGGTTGAAGACTTGAATCATAATCTACTCAGTGTTAGTAAAATGTGTGATCAAGGATACACTCTTATGTTTGACTCCCGAAAATGTAAAATCATAGAAAATAACTCAGGAAGATTGGTTGCAACTGCAACAAGAAGACCGAACAACATATACATCCTAGACATGAAGAAGAGAGAGAAGACAAAATCCACGCAAAAGGATTCCAAGGAAGAAAAAGTCCCAAAGACCAAAAATAAGGATGAAGTATTATTGAGTGCCACATGTTTAGGGGGAGCAGCCCCAAAGAAGAAGGTTACCTTTTGCCATTAAACTATGTCAAAGGGGGAGAGAAATTGACATCATGATGATAGGGGGAGAATGAGTGTTTCTATCAATGACAAATGGGGAGATTGTTGGAAGATTGGTTGTTGTCATTGATGTCAACCCTAGTCATGGGTTTTGGACTGCAAGATTGATTAAGGCATTTGGACATGAAGGAAAATGTACATGTAGATACAACACCCATGGATGGATAGTATACATCATGTTGTTTCCGGTGGTATGTGGCATGTCACGTGGATCCTCATGGTTGAGGAGAAATGAATTTTTGAAGATGACAAAGTGAATTGAAGAATTAAGTACATGTAGGCCCTAAAGATAATTAAAGAAAAGAATTACAAAATAAGAAAGTGTCAGGTCAGCCCTAATGTTAAAATAAAGTGACATAAATGGTATAAATAAACATCATTATACATTCATTTTATACAAGTCGAATTTAAGAGGTAATAAGAAGAAAAGAAGGCCAAATTTCAAGGGAGGATGAAGTCTTTTGGTGATGTGTTCTAAGGTATGTTATTTTCAGGTCATCTTACCATTTTTTCTATGACTTTTTTTCTAGAACGATTCAAATGGTGAAATCTCTATGGTATTGAGAAGACATATCAAGGTACCTCTGGTAAAAATTTTAGCTCTTGATTCACTACAATTATGGAGTTACACTCTGTGGAAGATAGGGTTTGTGACCAGTCCTGAAGCTAGTCAATAAACAAGTGTTCCGGGTAAAAAAATCATAGATTCTTCATAGAGAATCCAAATGAAGTTGGACAAATTTCATTGGAAAGAGTATGGACTGTAGTTTCTTGTATGTGAGTTTCAGAATCGTATGTTAATTATTGAGCACGGGACATTCTGTGCAAGTTCACTCTCTTGAATAGACCAGAATTGAATAAAGTTTACCATTCTTTCTATAACCTCTTTTTGGGGAGGATTCAAGGAGTGAAAATTGGAGTTTCAGAAAATACATTGAGTAATATTATCTAGAGGATAAGAGTACTCCAAGAATTGAAGAATTGCAGAAATTGAAGAAGTCTCAGGAAGCATTATCAAGTTCTATGTGATGATTGGTTGATGGTGATGATTTAATGTAAAGTTTTATTATCTCTCATATATTCTTGGGTGGAAGGAAGGGGAAAGGATGGGGAGTTAAACTCTCTCTTGATATTAGAGGATTGTATCTTCCTCTTGGAGGTTTATCCCTCCCTTTACATTTGGAAGCTGTAGCTACCTTTGGAAGTCATTACTTCCCTTAAACAATAACTATTGATTATTTATCATATATTGTGCATGGTGTATTGTGGTGTATTGGTGTAACTCTTATACTATTATTCATTGCTCATTGGATATAGTTGAATGGTATAATTATAAGTTGAAAAATGTTTTAAATTGTACTTGATACTGATTCAACCCCCTCTCAGTATCAACAATAACAACCTGCTTCTTTCTTGACCAATAGATAGGCCCGGAACCAAGATTGAGTGAGTAACCAGATGTGGACTTGAAATTAGTGCTATCACCAGCCCATTCAGAATCAGTGAATCCAATGTAGAATCTGCTGCATAATGAATCCCAAAGGTGATGGTGCCCTGTATGTATTGAAGGATATGCCTTGCATCCTTCCAATGTAGCTCATGTGGCTCCTACATGAACCTGGAAACTATGCCAACTGCATAGGAGAGGTCTGGTTTGGAGTGTATGAGATACAACAAGCTCCCCACTAGTTGTCTATACAGTGTGTTGTCAACCAGTGGACTGTCCCTGCCATCCTAAAGTTTGAATTCTGATAGGAAAGGAGTCGGTGTAGACTTGAAGTCTTTCATGTGAAATATCTCAAGGAGATTTCGTGCATACTTGGCCTGAGATAGTTTGATGCCTAATGCATCCTGACTGATCTCGAGTGAAAGGAAGAAGTGTAGCGAACCCATGTCTATCATCAAAAACCTGTCATGTAGAATCCTCTTGACTRCAATAATCGCTGAAGTCGAGAAACCGTTAATCAATAGATCATCAAGATACAAAACTAAGAGTAGAAGTGAATCATCCATCCCGAGCATGTAAAAATTCAGGTCTAATTTACAACGTACAAAATTCAGTAACAACATGTAGGAGTCCATCTTGGAATACCATGCCCTCAGAGCCTRCTTGAGGCCATAAAGAGATTTCTTCARTCGACAGTCTAAAGATGAATCCTGCATAAATCCTTGGGGTCGTTCCATATAGATATCCTCAGAGAAATCACCATGAAGAAATGAATTCTTCACATCCATCTGATGGACTTCCCATCCCTTGGCTACCACAATGTAAATTTCCAATCGTATGGAATCCATCTTCATTACTGGAGTGAAGTTCTCATCATAGTCAATGTCATGCACATGATGAAATCCTTTGGAAGCAAGCTTGGATTTGTATCTTCTAATCTATCCATCCGCTGTGCTCTTGGTCATGTAGACCCATATGCACCTAACAAGTTTCCTTCCAAAATAAAGGGGAACCAGATCCCAACTCTGGTTCTCTAGGAGGGATTTGTACTCCTCCTACATGGCGGATTACCAAAAGATATTTCCTATAGCCTCACCATAAGACTGTGGATCTAAAGACTAAACCAAGAAAATATGCCTGGGTGGAAATGGTTTAGTGGTAGTGAGTGCAAGAGGAGGCTCCTCTAAATCAGATCAAGTCCTCCTAGTATCGAATGAATCACCAATAAGATCTGTTGCATCCTGAAGAGTAGTCCGGGACCACTTGGGCCTTTGCTTTGGATCTGCATCTACATCTAGATGAAATGACTCTGCATCTGACTGTACTAACTCTATATATGGATCATCTGAGTCCTCTGAATTAGAACTCTCATCTGAAGAAGAGTCGGCATGTCTATGCTCATCATATCTGATAGGTGGAAGAACAAAGGTGTCTGCATGTGGCTGATGAGGTACATGCAAGACACTTTCCTTGAATTGGAAACTACGCTCAATGATGAGTTGGTTCAAGGAAAGATCAATGCATTTGTATCCCTTCACACTGTCTGGGTATCCAACAAAATACACTCAGTTCTCTGTGGATCAAGTGCCTTCCTCTTTTAAGAGGGAATTTAGGCCCATGCACATGAACTGAAAATACAAAAGTGGGTCACTTCTGGTTTGAGGCTGCTCCAAGCCTTGTAGGGGGTCTTATCCTTGACATATTTATGGGGATATCTGTTTTAGATGTACGTTGCATAATTAAGTGCTTCGACCCATAGTCTTTGTGGAAGTGACTTTGCATGTAGCATGCAAGATGCCATCTCTTTTAGAGATCTATTTTTATGCCTAGCAACCTCGTTTTATTGCGGAATACAGGGAACTGTGTGCTGCAACTGAATTCCTGCCTCATGAAAAATATTCTGGATCTCATGGTTGACATAATCTCCCTCATTATCATTTCGGAGCACTTTGATTTTCTTTCTGGACTATGTCTCAACAAGGGATTTGAAATCTTTGAGGTGTTGAAAGACCTCTGATTTTTGCCTGAGAAAGTAAATCCATGTGAAACATGAGAAATCATCAACAAAAATGAGCACATACCTTTCTTTTCTGATTGATGGATGTGGAAAAGGGCCCATGAGGTCACTGTGGATAAGCTCTAGAGGAGAGGAAGCTCTCCGAGTCTTTCCTTTGTTGAATTTCTATTGAGGGTGTTTTCCAAGAACACAACCCTCACATATTCCTATGGAGAAATGGATGTTTGGTAGACCATCAACCAATCCTTGCTTACTAACCTTTCATGCCATATCCTACCGCTTTCATCAGCATGGGTAAGCAGTAAAGCAGAATTTGGTTCAATAAATTTAGAAAATGTATACAATCTAGATTGATGATTGACCTCACCGGTAGAAACCATGGAATTGGTTTGCATGTCATAGATACACAGGGAGAATATTGACAAAATTTTTGGGAAGGCGCAACACATTCTCGAAGCTTCCGTTGGTGAGTTCAATCCTTCCTTTTCTAGTGACCTCGACTGGAGAGTTGCCCCCCATAATAATAGGAGGAAATTTGCATGAATCCAATGAAGAATAAACTACTTTTGTGGCATCCATGTGATGTGATTCTTTTGAATCTATGATCTATCATCGAGAGAGGAGTTAATCGAAATCAAGGCATGGCTAGAATTTCCTTTCTTAGGATTCTGATCTTCTGACTTCTTCTTCTAGGCATCCTTAGGGATGCATCTCCAAGGTTATTTTGATGAAGTATTTGAGTCATTAGATCTATTTTTTTTTTCATGCATGCCGATTCTGGATGGAATCCTTTATGGCAATATGTGCACTTTTCCCCTTTTCACCTTTGGATCCAGAGGCATCGATGAAGGTTTTTGAGTACCCTTCCTTCTTCAGATTTTCATGTGCTTTCCTTTTATATTTATCTTTAGATTTATGATATTTATGACCGCTTCCATCTTGCACAGTAAGTGCATGCACCTTTGGGCCTTTAATTTTTCCCATGTTGATGAGCTTGGTCTGCTCTTGTGTTAGGGATTCGATAAATTCCTCAAGACTTCTAGGTGGCTCTAGAGGCAAATTTGACTGAATGGAATTGATACGAAAAATGAGAATTCAGGACCAAGTTTGGAGAGAATGGTGAGAACCATTTGTTTCTCCTCCTTAAATTTATCAACCCCGCAAGCCTTGAGTTGCGACAGTAAATCCTTAAATTTTGTAAAGAAATTTTGGAGATTGTCGAAACTTTTTGGATCCAATGTGAGGAATTCCACCTCGATCTTGTGTCCCCTCATCTCATCCTATTTTCCAAACATCCCTTCATGGTGGTCCAGGACTCATTTGGGGTTTTACAGGAATATATGTGAAAAAGGAGATCGGGAGAAATGAGACTACAAATTGTTCTAAATGCTTCATCCATTCGATTTAGATACTTGGATTTTTCTATGGCTGATGTTGGTTCTGTTTCCTTGTTCATGGTTAACCTATACAATCCTCTTCTTCGAATATTCATGATTATCCTCTCCTTCCATGCAAAGTAATTCTAAGGTATAAGAATGAATTCTTTTGGGAATTCCATTTTTTCGTTGTCTTCAATCTTTGATACCTGCAAAAATAATTCGGGGTGTATTTTTCTTAGCAGTCCGTCAGATCGGATACCATGTAAATGTGTTGAACCTGCATAGAATATATCTAGCTAGAAAATACTACACACATTTGCAGAGAGAAATGAAGAAGCAAGAGAGAAAGAATGGAAGAATTATCATTAACCACAAATAAATGAATGATAATTTACACATGAAATACTCTGTATAACTCATCCAATGTGCATTGGAGGAGAATCCAATGCACCATAGTGGTGGTCTAGAGTGATCTGGACACACACCAACAGTTACGAGAGTAAACTGCCACCTAGTCTAGTCTCTCGGGCAGTTGCGGGAGTGAATTGCCACCTAGCTGAGTTAACAAGTCTATCAGTCTTCAATTAATTGACTAAAACAAAGTGAAGTGAGGAGGAGATCATGGAATCATGGGTAATGCACTATTCTGGTGATGATACCAAGGACAATGTGCATTAGCTAGTGATGATCCCAATACCGCATGGTGATAAAACCAATGTAGCATCTAGACTCCACTCAACTAATCAAACTGAAGTGAAAACTGAAGAGAATATTCTCTCTAGAGGAATATTCTTCCTAAAATATAGGAGATTGAATAATGACTAACAAACAAGGAAAAACCTTAGGAAAAATAAATCCTAGGTGCGTGTGAAGTAACTGTTGGGCAATTTAATTGCTTAAATTTCTTTCATTTAATTATCAACCAAGGATGCTCGTAAGCTTGTGATGATTCCAACAAAATATATGCAGGAGTAGGCATCTAAATCTAATATAAGAAAATTCAATAAAATCCTAACTCTTTCATTCCACTGAATAAGACTTAGTTTTTGTAGGCAAGAAAACACTAGCTCCCTTACAGGAGGTCCTCTCATGATGTTTCACAAAACCTATCAACAATCAAGATCATCAAGTAAACATTCATGTATTGAAAATAAATACACTTAAAAAGGATTAGTTGTTGTAGGCATGAAAACACTAGCTCCCTTATAGGAGGTCTTCTCATAATGTTTCAAATAACCTATCAACAATCAAGATCATCAAATAATTCTAATAAAAATAATAAAGAATATAAACCTATTCAAAGCATTAGAACAAGAAGAAAATGCTACTATTATCTATTTGGAGTGAGCTCAATTCTCCCAAGAACAAAGTAACACATAAACTAAAGAATTCTAAATCTAAACTAGAGTATGGAAACTGACGTGAAAAGAAAGCTTGATTCTTATTCCATCATAAGTTGGACACAATGCTCTAGGAGTCCTCCCTTTGAAATGGAGGAGGCACTCCTACTTATACAAAAATTTAAGATAACTTAGATCCATGCATCTCTCCTAGATCCACAAATGTCTCATTTGGTTACAACCATGTGCTCACACATATCAAGTGATATCTCTACAAATCCTCTCACAAATCTCTCTTTCATGATTAATCTCCATCCAAGATACTTGAGTAAATCTCAAAATCTTCATCAAATATTCAAAGGGTTGAAGAGAATTCGAATTTTAGGATTGATGGTCAAGTTTGACTTGGTTGGAGTCTTCAAATACACCTGTAAACATCATGAAACTCATCCCACTTTCATATATAAGTGTAAACATTTCATTTTTCCAATATTTAATCATAAATTCACTCAAAAACACTAAAATAGATGCATTGGAAAATAATATGTATAAAACCCATGCAATCATGAAAATGGTTTAATTTAAGGGTATGGGAAATCAGAATATGGTTAAAAGTGAAGTGAAAGTGAAGTGAAAGGTTGGTAAAAAGATGGTACTTTGGCGACCCAACAGTAACTCCAACAAGAATTACAATAGTCGGAGAGGTTGAAAACCCTTTAGGTTGCTCAAAATCATGGACTAGCTCACAATGATGTGGGAAGGAGTTCTTCCAAAAGGAATCATCGAGGTAATAAGAAAGGAGAATTGAGTGGAGGAATTTACATGGAGTCCTCTAGCTGAAAGACTATTTCAATAGGACTGTCCAATAGTGGCATGAAATCCAACATTTCTAAGAAGAGAAAGAGAAAGAAATGTCATAATTTTTTTATTGAATAATTCAAGAAGGATAAACTGCCAACCTTTGATGGGGAGACAAAGAAAGGATAAGAATCCAAAGCATGGTTATTTTTTTTGAAAAATAACTTTTAAGTACATAATTATTCTAACAATACTAAGGTAAGGATTGCAATATTTAACCTGAATGGAGGGGATTCCATTTGGTGGGAATACTTCAAGGAAATCAAAAGGGAAAAGGAAAGTAAAGTGACATGGAAACAATTTGATAAATATTTTTTTAAATTTTTACCTATCTGGAAAGTATTATGATGACAAGATAAAGGAATTCCATGAGCTTAAGCTGTGACAACTTACCTTGAATGCATATGAAAAAAACTTTATGGAGCTGTTGAGGTATGTTCGCTACCTTAAGGATGAGAAGGTGAGAATCCAACATTTTCTCAGTGGATTGCCACGATCCTACCAAGATCAAATTGAGTTTGACAAACCCAATATGTTGGAGGACACCATTCAAAAGGAAAAATGTTGTTATGATGAGTCTAAGCACAAGCATGAGTCTTCCAAATATTGGAAAAGGAATGACAAGAGTGGATTCTAGAAGAAGGATTCAATTCTTTTCCATGCAATAAGTCTAGGAAATATGCACAATTGGGTTAGCTAAGCAGGAGTGTGCATCAACAAAATTTTCCATCTCAAAGTAGGAATAAGCCAGCAGAGGAGGCAAGGGAAAGAACATAGGATCCCAAGAAAGGACCTTTGCAATGCGGGCGATGTGGAGAGTCAAACCTATTGATGGATTATCCCCACTGGAAATATGGAAATCAAAGAGTATATAACATGCAGGAGGTAGCTACAATCAATGACATAGCCATGAGTGTGCCGAGAATCTATGTAGTAGTAGAAAATCAACAAGTTGACCACCAAGCCTTTGTGGTTGAATTGAAAGGTATTATTTATGAATGACCAATCTCTATTTGATCCAAGTGGATATCGGTGGCCACCCACCTTTTCCAACTTTCTCAATACAGTTTTCTGGCAATTTTGGTAATTTATTATTTTTAGCAGTTTTAATTTTCGAGGCCATTTTGAGGGCCTAAATGAAGGTTTTTTGGGATAGAGCTTCTCAATGATAGCAAAAGACTTTTATTGATCCCTTTAAATGAATCTCCTCGACAATACCTTTCCAACGAGCTATCATGCACCCCAAACAAAGATCATATGCCAAAGTTACACCCCTGGGAACTTGATACACTAAACTACCCAAAATGGGGTCCACAAAACTGTTGACTTTTCATCTTTCGGGGTTAGGGTTTTGGATTTTCTTTATGATAAAAATTCCTTTGGAGCCTCATTTTAAAATCATCTTCTTGTGAATGCGAGTAGCCGTCACATCTCTTCTCAGAGATAAGTTGCCATCATTCTGGCGAGTCTTTCACTCTGTATTTTTACAGTCTTTGTACATTTTCGCTCATTAATAGAAAATTGTGTATTACTATATCTTTGTATTTATGGTTGCATCTCTGATACATTTCTTTTATATTATTGGATATCTGCGATATATCTGTACATTTATTTATTATATCTCTGCTCTCATTTCATGCCGAAAATAATCTGGATCAATGGTATCAGAGCAAGCTTCTCTTGATTTTTATTTTTTTCAGTGCATGTCCCCGACAAGGTCTGAGTATAACAAGTTGGGTCTCGAGCTTGTCTCTCTTGAAGAAAATTTCTCTCACATTCCCAAGAAACCCTCCATGGTGGAAGAAAAGAAAAATGATGGAGCAGGTGATTCTATCAATCTGTTGCTTGAGCAAGCTCTCATGCAACATAGGGACGAAATGATGGAGGATGTTTCCCACATCCTTCAATGTCTGCCAATAGTAGCAGGCACATATTCATCAAACAACCACTTTTGAATCACCTCTCCTTTCAAGGTACAGGTTAATTTTGATATTCCCTTATTTGAAGGTCAGATAGATGCAGATGCCCTACACAAATGGTTAAATCTGCCAGAAGGTTATTTCTCTTTTCACCAAGTTTCTGACAGGGAAAAGTTCACCTTCGCACTCCTTAAATCTCTCCCCCATGTCAAACATTGGTGGGAAAATTACTGGGAGAAAAGTTCCAGAGAAGAGTCTGGAATATATGGGGCCAATCCCACTTGAGATTTTTTTGTGGACGCAGTAAAGGAAAAATATTACCCTGTTGGAAACTATGAGAACTAGTATATGAGATGGACCATGTTACACATTATTTTAGTCACCCTAGTGATGTCTCTATAGCATGTGTTCAGGCTTCCAAAAGAACCTTTCCTCATGAGAAAAGTGACTTTCTTCCTCTTCTACAAAACTTGTTTTTAGAAGGCTGTCGCAGGTCAGCCATAAGGTATTGTGTGGAAATGCCCGATCACCGCAGTCTGTCATGAACCTGTTTTGTGGCGTTTCCATAGGATCCTATATATCTAGGGTGCAACGGTGTTGAAAGACTAAGAAAAGGAAGAAGTTCATGAAATTTGTAGAAGGAATCTTCTAGAATATGAGGTGGCACCCGTATGGTTGGGATCCTACTCGCCTCTATGATTTGGTGGGATCATCCTAATCTCTTTAACCATCTCTCTTTCTTCTATATAATGATGGATTTTGTTGGATCATGTTGTCATTGATGCAAATGGTTTGATTTATTGATGTCATTGATTGATTTCAAGAGGAGATTGTTGGATTATGTTTTCATTAATGTCAAGTGATTGATTGATTCCAAAGGATTGATTAATTGATGATTGATCTCAAAATTAATATGTATTGTCCTTGATGAGAATGCATAGATGAAGATGGATCAATGAGATGTCATTGATACGATGAATATGGATCAATGAGTTGTCATTGATACATGATTCATAGTTGGATTTATGTAATGGTATTATCATGGTTGATAAGGTACACAAATGGATGAACTCCAAAGTGGTCCCCTTATGGTGAAATCACTCATAGGAAGATGATTTACGGTTGAGTTATCCTTGAAGTGTGTATGGAGAACCCATGATTATATGTGGAACAATGAGATGAATATAAGTGAAGATGTTTGTGAAACTATCCTAGATGGATAGTGCTTGTCATGCCATTTCCGGTGGTATGTGGAATGTCACATAACTCCTCATAATTTGAGAGTTATGGCCCTATGAAGATGAAGGACCCTCATATGAAGGCTTGAAGCCCCAAAAGGTCAAAGAAGTTCAAGTGATTGAAAAGAATAAATCATTATTTAAATGATAAAGTAACGTGACAAAGTCAAGAAATATTATTTAAATAATAAAGAGAAGTGACAAAATCAAGAAGGAATATTTAAATGATAAAGTAATGGAGAACTTTCTAATTATGGAAAGTGGTTAACCCTAAAATAAGGAAAATAGGTTAAGTGACCTAGAAATGGGTTAAGTGACCTGGAGGATGAAAGTATAAATAAGATAACAATGGTCTCTTGCAATATATCCTTTTGTGGATCAATGGAGAGCTTCTAGCGAGAATGTCTTTTGGAGTATTGATGGAGAGCTTCTTGTGAGAGCATCTTTGGTGAAGATCTCTTGAGCATGATTGAAGATCTATTTTGAGAAAGAAAGCATGAGGAGGATCTCATGGATGCATCAAAGTTTTGGCAATATCGAAGATCTTGACAGAAAAAGTCTCTGAGCTTCAGAAACCCTAGTTTCTGAGGTGTACGTGGGCTTTAATGGGCCAGGGTGCGTACACACGCAGGCTGTGTGAGGATAGAGAGCGTAAAATAGATAAAATCATGAAGATTTGTGTTTGAGCTGATGGCAAGATGTTGAATATTGAAGCAAATTCTAGATATGCATTCTATGGGCTCAGATCTATCACTGAGACTTTGGTATGGTTACATGATTGTCTTGATGGATACTATTGCTTGTTGTGTTTTGAATTCTTAGGGCATTCTTGGTATAGTTGTTGTGATGTAGTTTATGCTGGTTGATAGAGTGATCAGTACTCTTGTGATTTAGTGGTGATATGATTTCTATGGTATACTATTTGCTTATACATGATTGAGTTAGCATTCATATTGATTGATTGTGGAGCATGAGTAATATATTGGAGAGCTTGGATGTGTTGTGACTGGATGGTGGTCAGATTGGACAGTGGAAGACAAAATAAATTCTACTTGCAGGTTGCAGAGGATCTGAGTATGTGAAACAAAGAAAAACCCTATTTGATCAGAAGTAAACACATTTTTCATTATAGACTAGCGGCGTACATATGCAGGCTGTAGTGAGTTAAGACGTGTACACATGCAGGCTGCAGTACTGACAGGTYGTGTACCTGTGAAAGATTGATAACTGTGGAGGATTGTTTCCTCATCTCAGTTGGTGATGAGGATGTAAGCTGAGTCTTGCATATAGAGTTGGTTCTCTTGTAGAGTTGTACTCTATTCAGTTGTTGTTAAAACCCCAAGGATTGTAKTCCGTAATAAAAAGAAAATTGTACATACATCTTGTGTTCTTTGTGTTCATTGTGGAGATGATTTGTTGATGATATATTGCTGATATATGTTCACATATAACCAGTTATAAATGACAACAATGAGTAATGTGTTAATGGTGATTGTTAACTAAGGAGTTTTGTGTAAGAGCAAAGTTTTGGTAAAAATATCCCCACACTCATTCACCCCTCCTCTAAGTGTGGTAGGTGTGTCCAACAATTGGTATCAGAGCAGGCCTTCACTACAAGCCTTAACAAGCTTGAAGGAGATCCATAGACACACAAATGGATGATGAAGTTCCAATCCTTGATGAGGAAAACTATTCTACTTGGAGAATAGAGATGAGAGTACATTTGAAGACAATGGGAGTGGCTATTTGGAAGGCATCCATTGGTGGATCAGTTTCCTTGAAGAACAAGTCAAAGTATGCAGCTCAAAGGGAATGAAAGAAGAATGATGCATTGGCTCTCAATACCATTCTTAGTGGACTCTCAAGCCCTATCAAAGAGAGCATGGGACAATGCACTTCTGCCAAGGATCTATGGCTAAAGCTAGAGGAGACGTATCAAAGCGAGAAGGAGAAGGAATATACTGAATACCACTCCATCAAGATGATCAAAGGTAAAGAATCGTCAAAAAACCTTGATTGTATTATTTCAAAATGTCATCTTGAAAAAATTTCAAGTGAAGATAGCACAAAGTAAGATCTCAAAAATATTTCAAATGAAGGTAAAGAATCTCCAAAGACTCTTGATTGCAATGATTCAATGTGTGGTGATGTAGAATTTTTCTCAAGTGAAGAAGAAGATCTAGAAACAGTTTGTGTAAAGTTTGATGGTAGTTATCCCATGGAAAGAATAGAAGAAAATCTATTAGAACTTCAAAAAGAAGTTGAAGAGGGTTTATATAGATATAGAAGTGATCATTATTATACACACTATAAATATCTTTTGGATAACACCAAGAAGTTTCTTAGGAGGAGTCAAAGGCACATGTTAAAGTTAAAGGGAATGCTCAAATAACAAGAAGAGGGAAATAAGACTCAATTAGAAGAAAAGGAAGAAGAGATCACAAGACTAAAGAATGAAAAAGAAGATATGAAGGTAGATGATGAGATTAGCAAAAGTTTTGAAACTATTGTCCATCTCAAGACCCAAATTGAAGAAGCTAAAAGGGTAGAGGAACTATTGAAGGATGCAAGATACCAGATATATAAAATATGCAGAACAGAAATGAAATGCTAGAAATGACAGAATAATAGTAAAATATCCAGCATAATCTTCACAATACACAAAAATGATATACAAAATAGCAACAGAAACAACACTTTGATTCAGATAGCAATGTTCACAGGCCTCTTCGAGGGGGCAACCTCCAGTCGAGCAGCGCTCTGTTACAATAATCTCCAAGCTGGGGTTTTCATATCCTCGACCCTTATTTATACTAAATGTGTCTATTAAGAGAAGCATCTAGAGGAAGATCCTTCTAGAAGCGGAAAATTCTATTAGGTCTTCTTACATCCGCCTTATTCTATTTTATTGAAAGGTCTTATTAATATTGACCTTTATTACATCTGAATACATTGATCTACCTATGTGCGGGTTAGGACCTTAACATGTCTGGCCCCTTAAAAACAACCTTGTCCTCAAGGCTTGAGATGTGAAAATTGCTGCAGAATGGTAGCTAGTTCCCAAGTGGCATCTGCTGGAGTCATATCTTTCCACTGTACTAGCACTTCCTTGATTGTTCCCTGACACAGGCGACACTCCCGCTGGTCCAAAACTGCTTCTGGTTGTAGCCAAATGGATCCTTCTTCAGCTAATTCTGGAAGGTTGGTTTGAATTTGGCACTTGGTTCCAATCACCTTCTTCAAGCATGAAACATGAAAAACAGGATGTAGCTTCGACTGACTGGGCAGAGCTAACTGATATGCGACTTGTCCCACACGCTTGAGAGCTGTGTAAGGGCCATAAAATTTGGGTGCTAGCTTCTGACACTGCTTGGCCTTGAGGGAAGTTTGCTTATATGGTTGCAGTCTCAGAAACACCTGATCCCCTTCAACAAATTGACGTTCAGAGCGACCTTGATCTGCTTGTTGCTTCATTCTATTCTGGGCCATGAACAAGTTCTATTTAAGGGTACGAAGGATATCCTCTCGAACTGTAAGTGTTTGGTCAACCGCCTGGACCTTCGAGGTACCCGGTAAGTATGAGAGAACTGATGGTGGCTTCTGTCCATACACTTCTTCAAAAGGAGTCATGCGAGTGGTTGTATGGTATGTAGTGTTGTACCACCATTCAGTGAGGGGTAACCATTGAGCCCACTGGTGTTGTTTTTCAGAGGCAAAGCACCTCAGATATGTTTCCAAACACTTGTTGACGACTTCCGTTTGACCATCTGTCTGGGGATGATAAGCTGAGCTGAGATGCAATTGGGTACCTTGTAGCTTAAACAGTTCTTGCCAAAAATTGCTTGTGAAAGTTGGGTCTCGATCAGAAACAATAGAGTTTGGCATGCCATGAAGCTTGAATACCTGATCCATGAAAATTTGAGCCACCGTGGATGCAGTAAATGGGTGGTGAAGAGCACAAAAATGAGCATACTTGGAAAGGCGATCCACCACCACCATGATGACTGATTTATTCCCCGATTTGGGTAAGCCTGTAATAAAGTCCATAGAGATATCCTTCCAAATAGCAGGGGCAATCGGAAGCGGTTGGAGGGTGCCAGGAGATTTGACTGTTTCTCCCTTGTTGCGTTGACATACCTCACATTCAGCCACAAACTTATGGATGTCCTATTTCATACCCTCCCAGAAAAAAGAACGTTTGACTCAGTCATATGTTTTGGTGAACCCTAAGTTCCCCGCTGTGGGTGTAGCATGAAGCTTAGAAAGTACCATGGATTTGAGCTTGGATTGTTTACTTAAATACAAGCGGCCTTTGTATCGAAGCTCATCCTGGAGCCAGGAGTACCCTGGGGGAGCCTGAGCCTTGTTCTGCAGTTTCTGGATTAGTAGTGAACTTTTGGGGTCTTGAAGCCATTCCTGGTGCACAGCTTGGAGCCAATCGGGTACAATGAAGGAAAGGGAAAAAAGGGATCCTTCGTCTTCATACTTCCAGGACAGTGCATTCGCCACGACATTGTCTTTGCCCTTCTTGTAAATAATCTCATAATCATATCCAAATAACTTAGTGACCCATTTTTGTTGCTCCTAGGAGGAAATGCGTTGTTTCAGAAAGTACTTGAGGCTTTGATGGTCGGTCTTAATTTGGAATCATTGCCCCAAGAGATAAGGACGCCATAATTCAACAGCGTGCAGAATCGCCAACATTTCTTTTTCATAAATTGGTTTGCCCAGATTCTTTTCAGATAGTTGTTTGCTAGTGAAGGCCAAAGGTTGACCCTCTTGCATAAGGACAGCGCCAATTCCTTTCCCTGAGGCATTGCATTCCAACACAAATGTCTTTGTAAAGTCGGGAAGGGCCAGAACCAGAGTGGTGCACATGGCCATCTTCAATGTTTGAAAAGCTTGAGCAGCTACAGGGGTCCAAGTGAAAGAGTTCTTTTTTAGGAGAGACGTGAGAGGTGTTGCAATCTTTCCATAGTTTTTAATGAACTTGCGATAATACCYTGTGAGGCCCAAAAATACACGCAAGCTTTTGAGAGTCTTTGGGTTCGGCCAGTCTTGCATAGCTTCAATCTTTTTCGGGTCCACCCTAACGCCATCCTTACCCACCAGATGACCCAAGTATTCTACTTCGGATGCACCAAAAGCACATTTGGACTGTTTCAGGAAAAGTTGATGCTGAGAGAGTAGGCTAAGAACTTGATCCACATGAGTAACATGGTCTGTCCATGTCTTGCTATATATGAGGATATCATCAAAGAAAACTAAGACAAAATGACGGAGAAAAGGGAGGAAGACATGGTTCATGAGGCTCTGAAAGGTGGAGGGGGCGTTACACAAACCAAAGGGCATGACCAAAAACTTGTAGTGGCTCTCATGAGTGCAAAAGGTCGTCTTGGGAATGTCAGACTCTTTCATACATATTTGGTGATAGCCCGAGCGAAGGTCCAGTTTGGTGAAGAATTGGGCGCCACTCAATTCATCCAGGAGGTCATCAATGACAGGAATGGGAAATTTGTCTTTGATGGTTAGTTTGTTGAGAGCACGGAAGTCAGGACACATTCTCCAAGAACCTTCTTTCTTTAGTACCATGATGACTGGAGAGGAGTAAGGGCTCGTACTAGGATGGATGACTCTGACAGTAAGGAGTTCTTGGACCATTTTTTCAATTTCATTCTTTTGTGCAAAGGGGTGGCGATATGGACATATATTTGGGGGAAGGCTTCCTGGGACAAGGGGAATGGAGTGATCATGGACACCGTGGGAAGGAGGGAGTCCTTGGGGAGTGGAAAAGACTGTTTGATATTTAGAAAGGAGGGCTTGGAGGTCTTGGGGCACGGGTGGAATCTCTGTGGCTTGTATGGCGTGGAGTTAAGCTATGACACCCGAATGACCTTTTTTGAGCAATTTTTCCATGCGATGAGAACTGATGATTTCAGGAGAACCCGCAGTGATGCCTTGAAATTTATGTTTGTGGCCTCCTTGGTCAAATTGCATGGTTAAGTTATGAAAATCCATGAGAATGGGACCCAAGGTTCTTATCCATTTGGCACCCAACACAATGTCGCAACCGCCCATGTCAATAACAAACATATGGGATTTGAGGTTGTAGTCACCTATTTGGAGATGCACATTTTCACAGCGCCCACCACATTTCATAGAACCACCATTGGCAATCATGATTTGGAAATTATTGACAGCATGGATGTAGCAATGGGTTTCTTGGGCAATGCAGCGATGAATAAAATTGTGGGTGCTGCCACTATCAACCAGGATGATGACCTTTCAGTGCTTGATGTAACTGATTAGCTTGAGGGTTTGGGGGGCAGAGAAGCTGATGAGAGCATTGAGGGAGATGATTGGTTCCACTTCGGGAGGGTCGGAGAGAGGGTTTATTTCATAAATTTCTAGTGACTCGGGCACAGAGGGAGTGTCATCATCGTCTTCTTGAATATCCTTAGAGATGGCCATAAAGAGATTTTGTTCCTTACATTTGTGGCCTAGGAAATATTTGTCATCACAATTATAACAGAGACCTTTGAGTTGGCATTCAACCATTTCAACCTTGGTCAATTTTTGGATTTTTAATGGGGTGGAGGGAGTAGTGGGGTTTACTGGTTTAGGGTGCGGGATAAAGGAAGGCTTGCGGTTTTGAGAGGAAACAATTTGTTGTGCTTCTTTATATTTTTTGGTAGCCTCCACCCAATTCGTAGGTCGAGCCATGAGGACATGGGCCCTAATATCCTCCTTGAGGCCACTGATAAAACACTCTCGAAAGAAAGCATCAGTCATGCCCTCTGTCCGAAAAGCCAGATGCTCAAATGCAGCTATGAAGTCTTCGACTGTGCCTGATTGCTTCAATTTTGTCAAATGGCCCAAATGGTTGGTGTCAGTGTCAAAGCGTTCATAAAGCTCAGCAACAAATTGGGTTCAAGCAATATATCCTTGACGGGAAGTTTTTCTCCATTGCCACCATTGTCAGCGTTCTTGATCTAGATGGAGAACACCATACCGGAGTTTGGCCAAGTCATCTGTAATGTTGTAGAGAGAGAAATAATGTTCCATTTGTGTGACCCAACCAGTGGGGTCTGAGCCATCAAATTTGGTTACATCCACCCGCGGAAGG
>JASDQU010100882.1:86264-135603 GCA_032191745.1 Picea mariana
AGATTCAAGTTCATGTTTGACTTCCGCCATTGCGGACTGTACGGCTACATTGACTGATGCATTTATGGAGGCATCTATGGAGGCATCACGGGAGGCAATAGTAGCACTGAGTTGTTGCACTTCTTGTTGGGTCTTAAGGAAACCAGATTCCAAGCTGTTGAAGTGAGAATCTAGTTCTTGGCTACGAGTATGGGCCATGATGATGGTTGAACTAGAAAGGGAGCGGGCGGGGTTAGAAATTTTTGCTGAAAAATGATATGGATGAATGTGACAAGGGGGAAGAGATGAGTCTAATGGAATAGGTCTCAAATAATGGTGAAAAAATGGGAGTGGGCGGGGTCAGAAATTTTTGCCGAAAAATGATATGGATGAATGTGACAAGGGGGAAGAGATGAGTCTAATGGAATAGGTCTCAAATAATGGTGAAAAATTTTCCAGACTTTTTTTTTTTATAGTTGCGGGGTTATACTTTGGTCTGAAGAATGCTGCAGTGCTGAAATCCCCAAATTCTGAACCAGAGAGTATTTACTTAGCAATGCCAACACAGATGCGCGTCAATAGATCTCATTGGTTTAATTTTTTTTCATGTTGCTATTTATGTTTCCCAAGGGTTAGGTATTCAAGGGTTCTACAGACAAGGGTTTTCCCTGTGCTATAGCTCTCTGATATACGTGCGGGGTCCAACAATAGTACTCGGCCCAATATCTCAGGGCATTAACTAGGGAGGATAGACCGTACCCTTAGCCGTACTACCCGACTACCCAAGTACTAGAGAGTATATTCCTGAGTGCTGTTCTCGGTGACACTATAGCAGTCCAGTGGTCGATAGGTTTATCTAAAGAGGGCTTCAGAAAATCTAGGCCGATCCGTACACAGGTGTTGTCTGATGCGCTACCACTCGAAGGGGTACCAATAGGGGTTACAAGGGTGACCAACAGATGTGCGCTTAAGAACCACTTTTATTTCTTGCATGTATGAATCCATCAACCGTGGGTTTATGCGTGTAATGACAGATCTCTGTGGCTTAAAGACGCCAGAATACGTCTCTACCCTGAAAAAAAAAATACCCACAATTTCTGCAAAGTGCTCTGATACCACTTGCAAGATACCAGATATATAAAATATGCAGAACAGAAATGAAATGCTAGAAATGACAGAATAACAGTAAAATATTCAGCATAATCTTCACAATACACAGAAATGATATACAAAATAGCAACATAAACAACACTTTGATTCAGATAGAAATGTTCATAGGCCTCTTCGAGGGGGCAACCTCCAGTCGAGCAGCGCTTTGTTACAATAATCTCCAAGTTGGGGTTTTCATACCCTCGACCCTTATTTATACTAAATGTGTCTATTAAGAGAAGCATCTAGAGGAAGATCCTTCTAGAAGCAGAAGCTTCTATTAGGTCTTCTAACATCCGCCTTATTCTATTTTATTGAAATTTCTTATTAATATTGACCTTTATTACATCCGAATACATTGATCTACCTATGTGCGGGTTAGGACCTTAACAAAGGATCAAATAAATGAAAATAAAGAGTCATCTTATAAGTTAGAAGCTGGAGTTGTTGACCTTAGAAAGAAGGTAGAGAAGTCAAACAAATTCTTGAATAGCTCACAAATCTTGGATGAGATCTTGGAAAGTCAAATATCACCATATGATAAATTAGGTCTTGGATACAAAAAGGAAGCTACACATGTTGAAGCAAGAACCTCAAAGAAGCATGAGGTAAGTCCATCAAATAAGGAAGACAATGTTGCAAAACAACCATCTACACAAGGCAAAGAAAATTTCAAAATAACAAGGCAAGGAAGACATCAAGAAGCTATATTTGGGACACCAAAACAAAGGTATGAAAGTATTTTTCATGGGAATTGTTATTCATGTAATGAATATGATCACAAATATTTTGAATGTAGAGCTTATGAAAAGAGATATAATGGAAGATTTTATAACACCATAAGGTGTTGGAGATGTGATCAAGTAGGACACATTGCTGTTCACTATAACACCATGAGATGTTGCAGCTGTAGTGGATTTGGCCACAAATCCCAGGATTGCTGAAACACAAGAAGAAAGTCCATGATGAGTGTTGGCATAGGGGCAGACCTAGGGTTCAGCTCCAAGAGCGCACCAACAATCCCTAGCTACTGGCCCTTTCGGCAACACCTACGAGGTAGATGCAGTCTCACCCGAAGCAACTATGAGGGGGTTGCAGGACATAGATTTCTATAACCAAAGGGAATATCAAGTGGATTGACTACAAGAACAAAACAAAATTTATATATCATTTACCATCTTAGTTTTACTCCGCACAACTATCTATTAGATCTAACACAATAATACAATAACAATATATCAAAGGACAAAGAACATGGCATCAACCAAACATGACACAAGATATATATGGTTCACCCTCTCTCTAGGGATATGTCCACATAACTGTGATTTATAATATATTAAGATGAAGCATATAGTTCTTGTCTGCGCTCTTAGTTAGCAGATCTTATTTCTTCTCCTCTCTGTCTCTACCCTTCCTATGCTCTTACACTTAGCACTTCTCTCTCTCACAACAATAATTTCTCATGCCAATAACAAACTAGAACGACAATACCAACAACAACCCATCCCTGGTCCTTTAGACCTATATTTATACATTACAATCACTCATCGACAACCTTAGGCTGAGACCTAGGTGTCAAAACCCTAGATACCAAAACCCTAGGTGTATAAAACCCTAGGTCAACTTGACCCGTATTTTCAGGGTTTCACCAGCCTATCTTTCCTTCCTTCCCACGCGGTGCTCCATAGCATCCAATGGTGGATTTTTCCACTTGTTGAGTTTTCCATGATCTATCTTCCTTGCTGATCTATAATCCTCAATATCCTCGTCCAACGGCTTGATTCCTTTTACTTCACTCCATCTTTTCTGCTCTTTTTCTCGCTTCGACCCAGTAACATTCACTGTGTCTTCCGTGCAGTTCACATTTTTCGTTTTCTGCCTTAATCTTCACTTTCTTCCATAACCAAGGGCCAACAGGCCCCCAAAACTCACCTATGAATCATCCTGAGGCACTTTAGATCTGATCTTTCTGTTTTACTTCGAATTTAGACTGTGCAGTGCAACCTTTTCTTTCTATTCCATGCCTCCTTTCCTTCCTTGTGTAGGCTATCTTTTATGTGTATGGTACCCAGTTTCAACTGCACCTAGTACCTAGATCCCTTTCCTCATGCTTTACTGAGAGCTGCGAGGCAACTGGTTTTCACAATACAATTTCAACCGACTCCCGTTCACTAGTCCTTCCTTCCATTCTCCATTCAAAGTCTTTAGCTGTGCAACTCCTCCTTCTATAACATAGGCAATCTCATATGGCTCGATCCAATGCATTCTGAACTTCCTAGGATGCTTCATGAACTTACTATCGTATACCAATACCAAATCACCTTTCTTAAATACCTTATTCTTGATGTGTCGGTCATGGTAGGACTTCTCTCTTTCCTTTGTACCTGCTAATGGAATCCTGCAATAAATCTGTCTTCCTCTAGTTTGACCAACTATGCAAGCCTCTCTTGAACAACACCAATGCCATCCATATCTATAAAGGAAAAAATTCTTAAGCTTGGTACCAAATATTCCATTGGGACAATGGCTTCGAGACCATGCACCAACTTGAAAGGGGTCTGCATTGTTAGCTTCTTGCAAGTGGTTCTATAGGCCCAAAGTACTTTTAGTACTCTTAAATACTAGTCATCCCTGTTCACACTGCAAATATTTGTTAGCGCTATCTCCAAGATTTTGTTGAATGCTTCAACTGTCCCATTTGCTTGTGGATGATAAGGTGTGCTCTTCTGATGGTGGAAAGAAAATTCCTCAATCAGGGCTTCAACTATTTTATTTATGAAATGTGTGCCTTTATCACTCATAAGGATCTTTAGGCATCTGAACCTGGTTATGATGTCATCAAATATGAAGCGTGCAGCTGTAGTTTTACTACAGTCCTTAACTGCTCTTGCTTCGACCCATCTAGTCAAGTACTATGTCGCAGTAATTATGTACCTTGGTCCTGTGCACTTTCCTGGTGGGTTTATAGGACTTACGAATTCAATGGCCCATTTCTCAAATTCTTGGAGGGTCAGTTGTGGTGCTAAAGGCATTTCATCTCTTATGGACAATTTCCCAACTCTTCTTTGGCATACATTGCAGGCTCTGTAGTAGTCCTTGTCATCTCTGTGTAAGGTAGGCCACCAAAGGCCATCTCTAAGAACCTTCTGTGTATTTGCTTTCCCTGTGTATTGTCCTCCTACGATGCATGCATGAGCTTCTGCGAGGATCCACAGCCGTGCTTCCTCCATAAAACACCTCCTCAATATCTCATCCGGTCTCATCTTGTATATTTGTCTAGTTATAAGGGAAAAGTCTACAACACACACTACTAGTTGTTTCTTCTCGGGAATTTTATACTCACTAGGTGCCATTCCTGTTGACATGAACTGAACTATTTCTGTGAAGTGGTCATCAAGCTTGCTAATGGCTAGCAGCTGTGCATATGACAATGTATCCTCCAAACTGGTCAGTTCTTCGCCATGTTCCAACCTTGACAAGTGGTTGGTACCTTTTTTCATTCTTCCTAGATTAACCACAATTTAGAAATAATATTCTTGAAATAGAAGAAGCCATCTGCATATTCTTCCCCCCAACACTGTCTTGTTGACTAGTTATTTCAACGCCGAGTGATCAGTAAACATTTTAAAGTGTCCTCCCAACAAGTAGTGGCGAAATTTCTGCAGTGCATACACCATGGATAACCCTTCTCTCTCAGTGGTGGTGTAATTAATTTTAGATGTGGATAGTTTCCTACTAGTAAAATATAACAGATGGTCAATATATCCTTCCCTAGTGTTGTAGGAAAATCTGCCTGTGGACAAGTAGATCACCTCTAGAGCTTGACCTTAACCCTAGATAGAAAAATGCTTATCATGGACACTGACTTCCTTTCAAATCTATCTAAACTAACACATGAGAAGGAAGGATGACAGAGGTACCTTTTTATCGACATTTGTCCCTGCACGCTACGAGTTGCACTCTAATCCTTTGCTCCTCGCTGAGTTCTGTGGACAAAGCAGGGTACGACCACTTCCTACTCTATTGATGTTAGCTTGAAAACAGATCTGTCAACTAGTGATAATTTCATGTAACATTAGACACAAACTAGAAAGAAACATTCCAAGCATGTCATATTAATGAGAATAACGATAGCAGTACTTACAATCGTAGATGCGAATGTGACAACTTCGTCAAGTCCTCTTCGTCTAACCCTTGCCTGAAAGTTCCACAATCTGGATGACAGCAGCTTCACTGATTACTCTCCTTTCGCTGACTGTGTGTTCCTTATGAGATCATAAGTTTCATGCTGATAATTCTTCCCCCAATCAGTTATGTTCCAACACCACTTATGAGATCATAAGTTTGGTGTAATTCTTCATTTTTCCGTCTTCTTTCACCATTAGAAAGATTTCTTATATAGCCTTGGAGAGTCTCAACAATCTTGAGATATCCTTGGGGAAGGTGAGGATTTTCCTCCTTCAGTTGAGGATCTGCCCTAAGATCATGGCTGGACTAGGGATTCGAACTCAACTGCCTTCCAAGAATGAAAAGATGCTTCCCCCATTCATCTCAACAGCTTAACAATTGCCCAGAATAGGTAGCGCTCCCTTAAAAGGGCCATCAGAGCGTTGTAGTGCTCCCTAGTAAGCTTTAGGGGGGCGCCAGCACTCTCAAAATCTATAACTCTCCCTTAAAAGGGGCAGGGGAGAATTATAACGCTCCCTGACAGTGTAAGGGGGAGCGTCGGTGCTCCGAGGTAGTGTAAGGGGGAGCGCTCCTCTCCAAAAACTCAATTTTTGAGGTGCTTTCAGATGGCAAAAGGTTTGCAAGCCTGTTGACTCATTTCTCCTCTTCCAAATCAAATGTTTGAGGTGTTTCAAGTGTCCTTCTCATGTCATTATAGGCACGACATGGGCATCATGGAAACATGCTTTCTTTGACACTTGTGAGCAACATGCGACACTTGCGACCTTGTGAGCAAAATGCGACACTTGCAACCTTTGTAATGGCGACACTTGCGACACTATCAAAGTGAGTAAATTTGATGTGTAACACCTAGGTTGTGCTAACACCGTTCCTAAGGCAATAGAATATGCATTGACATACACATGAAACTCCTTGCTCCAATCTGGAAAAACTAGAATAGGCGCAGTAACCATTTTCTGTTTCAATGTGTCGAAGTTGTGCTGGCATTCTTATGTCCAACTAAACTGATAGTCTTTCTTCAAAATCTTCTCCATGGGTGCTGTAATCTGGGCATATCCTTTAATGAACTTCCTATAATATCTAGTATGTCCCAGCGTAGTGCACAATTGTTTGACTGAATTAGGAGGGGGTAGATGGACTATAATGGAAATTTTAGATGGATCTACCAACAATCCCTGCTTGCATACAATATGACCTAACAACACTCCAAATGGTGAGAAGAAGATGCACTTCTTCAGATTCAAGGCAATTTGACACTACCTGCATTTGTCCAACATTATCCTTAGACATTCAATATGATTTTTTAATAAACTAAAAATAGTCCAATCATCAAAATATGCTTCTAGAAATTTATGTAGAAACTCCTTGAATGCTTCGATCACCACCCTAGAAAAGATGGCTGGGGAATTCTTCAATCCAAACAACATCACTGTATACTGGTAGGATCCCCATTCTATTGCAAATATGGTCTTATGGCGATCTTCCTTGGCAATCTGGATCTGATGGTATCCCAAAAATCCATCTGTAAAAGAATATACCTCTTGGCCTCCTACATCGTCTAACACTTCGTTAGTGAATGGCGTAGGGAGGGGTCATGCAAAAAAGCATCATTCAACTTCCTGAGATCTATGCAGATCCTAATCTCTCCTTTCTTCTTGTCTTGTACCACCATAGGGATAATCCACTATGATTCTTCGACAGGTTCTATAATGCCTACTTCCAGTATTCTGTTGAGCTCAATTTTTACTTTCTCCTTATATTTAGGGTTGAATATGTAGGGCTTCTGTTTGACTGGTCTTGCATCTAGTTTCAAAGGGATCCTCATCTCTCCCATAGGCCCTTTAATTCCTTTCATATCAGTGAACTTGGTCGGAAACAAGTCCTGATATTCGTACAGTAACTCTGTGATCTTGTCAATAGTAGCAGCATCCCAATAATCTCCGACATTTGCAAGCTTCGGTGTTTTCTTTGTTCCAATATTGACTTTCTTAATCTTGATTGGCTGGCCAATAAATGGTAGTTCAACTCTTGGTACTTCCACATATCTTTTTCCCTCTGTTTCTGCAATGTTCACCTTCCTCGGATCATCGTCTTCATCAACATTGATGTTGTAACAACCTTGCAGTTTATGGAAGAACGCAATCCATTCATCCTCTTCTTGTTCTAAAGGGAGGCTAGAGGCCTCCTCAAAAACTTTTTGTCTTCAAATATGTAATGGTTGATCTACTGAAGGATATTGAATTTTGAATAAGAAGGTAGTTACAAAATTATGAGTCATACCTTCCCAATCTGCAGTGATGAGGCACAATTCTGCTTGAAGGTACCGGTTGATAGGGGTAGTGTCCAACGTGTTATTGAATTTGTGCACCCAATGCTCTTGAGGAATGTTGCTCCAGGATTCCTCACAACTTCACACATGGTCTTTCAGACAACTTCGACCTGTATACTGAAATTCGCAACCTTCCACTTGTGCTGAGAACCGCGCTGTCATCAAAGTACAACAATGTACCCAGTCTGTAATGTTGTTTTTGTGTGTGTCCCCCACCACATTGCTGGTGTTGATTTCAAGGCCTCATCCATTTCCAACAATCTTTGTTGTATTGGTACACTTTCTTCAAAGTATGAAAAGAAGGTTTCTAAAGGATTTAGACTACCGAATGTGGGTAAGTTACTTACTGTTGTGCCAATCCAACAAACTTATCTGGTTAATCTAGCACATCTTCTTGTAGATACTTCATACATGTTTTTCTTCCAGTTATCCAGTGATTCTTCTGAATTTGATGAACATGTGTGTCACTTCACCATCTTAGGTTCCCATCGGTCGTAGGATTAATGTAATCCTGCTGTTTGGTTGTTAGTTTGTATATGTTTTCTAGTTCATATGTGTGGTCTTATTCTCTGATGGGCTCTGTGTAGTGATGAACTTCATCTATATCTAAAGGTGCAATGAACCTAAGGAAATCTCCTTCAAACGTCATTAATATTTTCTTTAAATCAACCACAGTGGAATTATTGAATGCCCAATCAATTCTTAACAACACAGGGTAGGGACAACTATCATCAACTATCTCAATTACCTAAAAATATGCAAATGTTATTACTCTGTCAATGTCCACAGGGACATGTTCCAGTCTTCCAAAGGGGCTTACAGCCTGTTGATTATCCATCCTAAGCCTGATAGGGGAATATATCAACTTAGGTTTTACCATCAGTGCTTAGGTTTGCTTCGTCATGACATTGACCTCCAACCCTAAGTCGAGGACCACATAATCTATATCATACTCTCCGATTTGAGCATTCAAGTGTAATTCCTTATTTGTCCTTCTCCTTTTAGAGACTTAGTGTACTGCCCTATTCAGTAAGGGGTCTATCTTTCCTATATCATACTGTTTAATTAAATTTTGTATCTCTTGTTTCATCCTGAATCAACTTAATACAAGTATATAAAAATTCCATGAGTTTTCTTACCTCTTTTCCTTCTTTTGGCAAATCAGACTGATTGAATGCCAAAGGCATTCCATATTATCTTACTTCTAGTCGTGTCTTCAATGAAGAACCTTGGTCTCCTTTGAATTCTTTTCTTGCCTCCTCAAATATTTGTCTTTCTTTCTTTGCATCAAAAGTTTGGGTCTTCTTTGCAACTTTCCTGATTCCTGATTCTTTTGTAGTCTTTCCTGGGGTCATCCTGTCTTCTCCTATAACAACACCTCCTCTAGTGATAATAGTGACTCTAGGGTCCTCTCCGCGAGGTTCAACATATATCAATTGCACTTGTGTGTTCTGCTAAGGTCCTCGTCTCTCCTGAAGCTTAGCTATCAATACATGACAATATTTTATAACATGTTCAAATGAATTGCAGTAGCTGCAAGTAGTGCAAGGGTTCTGATAGTCTCTTGCGAGGTGTCCTGGTTATGCACAATTGTAATAGATGATCTATCCTCGACCTCGACCCATACCTCCTCCTCATCCCCTTCCTCTGAATCCACCGCGAGGGTTGAAGTTTCCTCTTCCTGGGGAGTTATACTGCATAGTGTTTCCTTCTTGCTGTACTTTGCCTTGAATTTTGTATATGTCTCTTGAAATTTCATGCATGAGGTCATAAGCCCTACAATCCCTATCATCATGCCCCATTGACTTACAGAATGTGAAATACAAATTTGTGGGTGTATGAATGTATTTTTTCATGTAGTAGCACTCACCTGGGCGATGTCTATTTCTTCATACCTCACACCAGGGTAGGGTGACTTGCTTCAAAGGGCTTGGAGCTATAGAGGCCACGTATACATGAAATAGGGGACAATGTTCCTTGTCATGGCCTAATGATTTTCATCTGACACACTAGATGTCTTCTCTTTTATCTTTTCCCTTGTCTTTCTTCATATCTTCGACCTCCAGAGACAAACTAGTTAGTTGACTCAAGATTTGGCTCATGCCTAATCTGGATTCTCCCATAGAGGCTGATTCTAACTTCATGGCGATCTCCAGTGCCTCATCCTACGAATAAATCTTCTGTTGCATCAGAGGAACTCTGATGTGTGGTAAGAGGGAAACAATGAACCATTCCTTGTTCTGTTCATCTGGAATCTGAAAATTCAACCGTCCTGTTAAGGTCTTGAATATCTTATTGAATTCCCAAATAGGTTCAGATACTTTCTTCTTGATCTCTTTCAACTCTGTAATACATTGTGACTCCAATTTGGGTTTCTTAAACTCTACAATCAACGCATTCTTTATCTCATTCAGTGGCTTAGGCTGTGCAAGTCCTTGGACAAGCTTCATGTACTAGCTTAGTGCGCGATCCCTTAGGGAGGTACTAAACTGAGTTCTTTTAACATCTTCATCGATGACATTCTTAATATTCCATACAGCTTCACATAGGAACCAATGTTGATCAGGGTCTTCAGATCCATCTCCCCTAAAGATAGGGAGCCTCATCTCATCTGCCGTAGATCTTCCTAGGTTTCCTGATTGAGTATGTGGTGGACTACTAGTGACAGTGATATGAACGGTCTGGTGGCTTTGATTACTCTAATTTATTAATGTTGCTGAATCAACAGGAGGGATAATAGTACTTACTTCAATAGTCTGCGAAGTTCCTGAAGTTTCTGGCTCTTCCTGGAAAGGTTCTTTAGATTTCCCTTCCTCTGTCCTAGTGTGTTCTGGATGCTCTTCATCCATCAGATCTACCTCTTCTCCACTATAGAAAACCTTGTCCCCGTAGTTCTTCTTAAACAGGTTCACAAGATGAACTTCTCTGAACACTCTCCCACTGCGCGTATGTCCAGCTTTTGTGTCACTACCGCTGCTTGAATTCTTGAACATTACCCTTTTCCAATATGAACAACTACTGTATCTTCAATATGTTCTTCTCATGCAATAACATCTTGATCATCAACTTTAGAACATGTAAAAAATTTCCTCTGGGTCCCTTTAAGAAATATCTCTCAGCTTGGCTATATGACTCTACTCTATCAACAAAAAACTCGGTGATGTACCCTCCAATGGTGCTATCAACCCAGTGATCTACTACTCATGATACGACTTTATCGACTCTCTTGACCTTCTTGATTAGCACTGACATCCATACCACATGAGGTCTAGATTTGATCTCAAACTGGGTATCTGCTAACCTAGCTAACCACTCATATAGCTCCTGATGGATTCCTCCAAAGAAAATATTGTGTATATCGGTAAAGATATATCTTCCTAACCAATCCTCTGTACTAAGATTAGGGTTCTTGTTCTGGGCTTCAACGAAGTCCTTTTCTTGATCTTCAATCCACTTTTGAATCTCTATCTTTGATGGAAACCACCTTGACATTTCCTCAAGAAGATTCCTGTCCTGAAAACAGAACCATTTGTTGGCACAGGGGCAGACCCAGGGTTCATCTCCAAGAGTGCACCAACAAGACCTAGCTACTGGCCCTTTTGGCAACACCTATGAGGCATATGCAGTGTCACCTGAAGCATCTATGAGGGGGTTGCAGGACAGATATGTCTACAACCAAAGGGAATATCAAGTGGATTGACTACAAGAACAACACAACATTTACATATCATTTACCATCTTAGTTTTACTCCGCACAACTATCTATCAGATCTAACACAGTAATGCAATAATAATATATCAAAGGACAAAGAACATGGCATCAACCACACATGACACAAGATATACTTGGTTCACCCTCTCTCTAGGGCTACGTCCACAAAACTATACTTTATAATATATTAAGATGAAGCATACAGTTCTTGTCTGTGCTCTTAGCTAATAGATCTTCTTTCTTCTCCTCTATGTATCTCCCCTTCCTATGCACCCAACTGAATATCTTACAATACCAAAAGGCTCTTACACTTAGCACTTCTCTCTCTCACAACAATAATCGCTCATGCCAATAACAAACTAGAACGACAATACCAACAACAACCTATCCCTGGTCCTTAGACCTCTATTTATACATTACAATCACTCATTGACAACCTTAGGCCGAGACCTAGGTGTCAAAACCCTAGATACCAAAACCCTAGGTGTCTAAAACCCTAGGTCAACTTGACCCATATTTTCAGGGCTTCGCCAACCTGTCTTTCCTTCCTTCCCATGCGGTGCTCCAAAGCATCCAACGATGGATTTTTCCACTTGTTGAGTTGTCCACGATCTATCTTCCTTGCTGATCTTTCATCCTCTATCTCCTCATCCAACGACTTGCTTCCTTTTACTTTGCTCCATCTTTTTTGCTCTTTTTCTTACTTCGACCCAGTAATAGTCACTGTGTCTTCCGCGTAGTTCACATTTTCCCTTTTCTTCCTTAATCTTCGCTTTCTTCCATAACCAAGGGCCAAGAATGAGGACTTCACATAACATGTCTAAAAGAAGAAGTGAAGTACGAAAGGGAGACATCTTTGAAAATATGGATGCTCATAGTTCAAGTTCTGAGAAGGAGGGACACATTCAGAAGTGGGTGAAGAAGACTGAGCAACCATAACAGAATGAATGCCATAAAGGAGGCTCATGTGTGTCATCTATTGAATAATACATGGTTGATGGTGGTATCAGTCACGTACATACATAGGCTGACCTTGTATAGGTCACGTACATATGTGAGTTGTTTTACAACAAGCCGTGTATATGTGATGAAGCCTAAGGAAAAGGGCTATGCATAGGGATTGCAACTTGATGTGATGGTATAACTCTTTGTTGCAGGTTCTGACACTGTTTGCTGTAGGTTTTCATGACTCTATATTGGATTATGTAATGTGATGATAAAAATAATGAAAGGCCATATTGGATGCATGACACTAATCCATGAGTATGGATTCATGCATTTTCTGTTGAAGAACAATGCTAGTTATGGCAGTGAAGTTATGGCACTTTGGTCATGTGATATTTCTTGATGATGCTAGCTAGAGATGTCATTGATCTATTGAAGCATACTACTAGCACATGTGTTATTGGATGCTTAGCATTTGCTGTAGTAAATGGAGAATTGATGTTGATCTGTTGGTGTACATGGTTAGTACATATTTGAGTTTCATTGATATATCTTATGATGTATTATTGGAATCTTACTTGTTGGAAAACTTGATGCATGCATTTGGCATATGGATGGGCTACATATTGGGACATGTAGTTGGTGAGTTGATGAGGTGATCATGTTGTATAATCATTGATGATATATAGTTGATGCATGATTGGTACATTTCTAGTACACTAGTAGAGGTACCTACTAGAAGTTTGATTGGCACATATTTTATGGAGGATTTGGCATACATGTATGAGGATTCATCATGTTTTGGTATTGGTGCATGGTGATATTTGGTACACTCATATATGGAATATTCTTGATGATACTACACCATTGGTATTACTTGATTAGAACAACAATTGGTATTTGTTTGAGATACATGGTTATGATACTTGGTTCATGATGGAGACATATCATGAGTGATATGACACTTGTTTGGCATATTGGTAGATGCACATTGTTTGGCATGTTGGTAGATGCACATGGTTGACATGGTTGGCATATTGGTAGATGCACATGTTGGCATATGGTTGATACATTCCATTGATGAGATCTTATAGCACATTGTATGGTATTGATGTACATGGTTGATGTACATGGGTGTTGTGCATGATGGGCACACAATTGGTACATGATATACTTGGGTGATGTTCTACTCATGATTCTCTATTTTATTGTTGACATATCTTTTGTTTCATGGTGGTTGGTATGGCATGAGTTTGATGCATGACAGGTTCAAGAATCATCATATGGTAGCATATTGTAGAGAAGTTAGGGGGAGACATACCCATAGGGGGAGTCATTCTTGTTCCCATGATTCTAGGAGGAGAAAAGAGCCCTATACTTGAAGAAAGAGCACAAAGGATTAGTTCCAGGGGGAGCAATGGTCATAGGGGGAGTATGAGTGATGTATTTTCAACATTACATCAAAGTGAAAGGAGAGAGATTATTCAGAGGAAGATCAAAGGCATTCAGGCAGGGGGAGCAGCCCCAAGGAGAGTTCAAGCAGGGGGAGCAACCTCAAGGGGAGAATGACCATTTGCCATTGATGTCAAAGGGGGTGAGATAGTCACATTGATGTGATTAATGATTATTGATAGGGAGAGATAGTCACATTGAATATTGATGTAGAGCATGTCTTATCTACATGTTGACATCAATAATTTGTAATTGGTGTTGACATCAATGTTGGTATTGCCATCAATGCCAAAGGGGGAGATTGTTGGATTATGTTGTCATTGATGCCAATGGTTTGATTTATTGATGTCAAGAGGAGATTGTTGGATCATGTTATCATTAATGTCAAGTGATTAATTGATGCCAAAGGATTGATTAATTGATGATTGATGTCAAAAGTAATTTGTATTGTCCTTGATGATAATGCATAGATGAATATGGATCAATGAGTTTTCATTGATATGATGAAGATGGATCAATGAGTTGTCATTGATACATGATGCATAGTTGGATTGATGTAATGGTCTTATCATGGTTGATAAGGTACACAAATGGATGAACTCCAAAGTGGTCCCCTTATGGTGAAAGCCCTCACGGGAATACGCTTTATAGTTGAGTTATCCTTGAAGTGTGGATGGAGAACCCATGCTTATATGTGGAACAATGAGATGAAGATAAGTGAATCTGTTGGTGAAACTATCCTAGATGGATAGTGTTTGTCATGCCATTTCCGGTGGTATGTGGAATGTCACATAACTCCTCATAATTTGAGAGTTATGGCCCTATGAAGATGAAGGACCCTGATATGAAGTCTTGAAGCCCCAAAAGGTAAAAGAAGTCAAAGTGCTTGAAAAGAAGAAATCATTATTTAAATGATAAAGTAAAGTGACAAAGTCAAGAAAGATTATTTAAATAATAAAGAGAAGTGACAAAATCAAGAAGGAATATTTAAATGATAAAGTAATGGAGAACTTTCTAATTATAGAAAGTGGTTAACCCTAAAATAAAAAAAATAGGTTAAGTGACCTAGAAATGGGTTAAGTGACCTAGAGGATGAAAGTATAAATAAGATAACAATGGTCTCTTGCAATATATCCTTTTGTGGATCAATGGAGATCTTCTTGTGAGAATATATTTTTGAGTATTGATGGAGAGATTCTTGTGAGAGCTTCTTGTGAGAGCATCTTTGGTGAATATCTCTTGAGCATGATTGAAGATATATTTTGAGAAAGAGAGCATGAGGAGGATCTCATGGATGCATCAAATTTTCGGCAATATTGGAGATCTTGACAGAAAAAGTCTCGGAGCTTCAGAAACCCTAGTTTCTGAGGTGTACGCAGGTTGTAATGGGCCATGGCGCATACACATGCAGGTTGTATGAGGACAGGGCATGTATAGTGGATAAAATCATGAAGATTTGTGTTTGAGATAATGACAAGCTATTGAATACTGAAGCAGGTTCCAGATCTGCATTCTATGGGCTCATATCTGTCACTGAGACTCTGGTATGGTTACATGATTGTATTGATGGATATTATTGCTTGTTGTGTTGTGAATTCTCAGGGCATTCTTGGTATGGCTGTTGTGATGTGGTTTATGCTAGTTGATGGAGTGAGTAGTACTCTTGTGATTCAATGGTGATATGATTGCTATGGTATACTAGTTTCTTATACATGATTGAGTTAGCATTCATATTGATTGATTGTGGAGCATGAGTAAGCTATTGGAGAGCTTGGATGTGTTGTGACAAGCTGGTGGTCAGTTTGGACAGTGGAAGACAAAATAAATTATGCTTGCAGGTTGTAGAGGATATGAGTATGTGAAGTAAAGCAAAACCCTAGTTGCTTATAAGTAAATKCATGCTGCATTATAGACTGGTCGCGTACATACATAGGTTGTAGTGAGTCAGGATGTGTACACACACGGGCTGCACTACTGACATGTCATGTACTTGTGAYAGATTGATATATGTGGAGGATTGTTGCCTCATCTTAGTTGGTGCTGAGGATGTAAGATGAGTATTGCATATAGAGATGGTGCTCTTGTAGAGTTGCACTCTATTCAATTGTTGCTGAAAACCCCAAGGATTGTAGTCTGTAATAAAAACAAAATTGTACATACATCTTGTGTTCTTTGTGTTCCTTGTGGAGATGATTTGTTGATGATATATTGCTGATATATGTTGTTGATATATGTTCACATCTAACGGGTTATAAATGACAACAATGAGTAATGTGATAATGGTGATTGTTAACTAAGGCGTTTTGTGTAAGAGGAAAGTTTTGGTAAAAAGAGTCCCACACTCATTCACCCCCCCTCTCAGTGTGGTAGGTGTGTCCAACATATTTCTCATGGAAAAGGTTAAGAAAGAAAACAAGCAAGCAAGCAAGGAATTAATGAGGGAATAGGATGAGAATTATGTGAGGAATTATACTTCAATTGATGCTTGAGGTCTTCATTTGTCCATCAAGTTATTGTGGATCTTATTCATGCAATATTGGAGCAAGTGTGTGTGTTAGAGAAAAGGGCTGCTGAAAGGGAACCTTGCAACATCAAGGCTGTTTGGTTGTATATTCCACTTTTACTTAATATAATACTGTGACATGTTTCTTTCCCATAAAATAATTCTCATTTTATTACATGACTCCTTGATCACATGTATAAGTTTTCATTGAATATACTATTGTTTCTTTCACTTTGGTTGGTTTGTGTAATTGCAGATCTAATATCACAAGAGCACCGGAGTGGAGTAAAGACAACAAATATATAATGATGCGATATTCAAAGGCATTTCACTCATATCTTGTTGGATAGTAAATTCGATGATTAGAGCTTAGGGAAAGTGTCATGTCCTATCTTGTTTTGTTCTAGATCTAGGTGGATCTAGGGAGATCAGTTTGTGTCTACATTTACCGATTAATCCAATAACAGACCACACTGCGGCAAGAGAGGGTCCAAGCAGTTACAGAGTTCACCAATACCTTCCATACCTTGTGCACCAAGTTGGGTATCAAATACTCTGAACGACATTTGGTTCTAAACTACTGTGGGGCTCTACATAGATACATCCAAACTGAAATGGATTTTCTGGACATCTCATCACTCGGTGATGCTTATTGATATGTTGTTAAAATCAAGAAGAAATTTAAGCACCAGAACAAACAATAGTTCGGGTATGAAAATATGCAACAACCAGAGTATGATAAATACGGTCCTAACAAATAGTCTTCCGAAAACCAATCCAAGCCACAGGAAAATAAGGGTCACGAGAAGACAAATAAGGACACCAAAAAATGGTGTGATTTACACAAAATCCCCTGGCACAACACTGATGAATGTCACTCAAAACAGTCATTGATGGCCGAGATCAAAGACAAGGAGCTGAACCCTGATTTAGAATCTGATTCTTCAAATACTGGTAAAAGACAGATCATCGATGCAGACCCCGC
Organism: Picea mariana; assembly: GCA_032191745.1. Classification (NCBI taxonomy): domain Eukaryota; kingdom Viridiplantae; phylum Streptophyta; class Pinopsida; order Pinales; family Pinaceae; genus Picea; species Picea mariana. Next base: position 103,510 of record JASDQU010100882.1, read on the forward strand.
TGCTTTTGTCGCGACCGCAAAAATTCAACTAGAAGAACCAACAGATCCTGAAGAGGGGGAGCGCCTTTTTCATTCATAGATGTGGGTGAAGGGGACCCCACTACATTTAATTGTTGATAGAAGAAGGCAGAAGAACCTCATCTCAGTAGAGGTCGTCAAATAGTTGGGATTGTCGACAACACCACACCCGCAACCATACAACATCAGGTGGTATCGCCAGGGATGAGATCTTCATGTCAGCCAGTAGTGTCGATTATCATATGATATCCAACCCTTCAAGGATGAGGTATTATGTGATGTTTCCCCACTGGATGTTTGTGATGTTCTCTTGGGCCAACCATATATGTGAAAACACCATGTTGTTGATGAGTCTCAACCCCGCAGTGTCATTGTTTCTTCTGGGGGTCATCTCTACAGAATACCAGAGGTAGTTCCAACTACTGTTCCAGCTAAACAATACCACAAGGTAGTATCTCATACTACAAAATTTAGCTTCTTCACAATCTGTTCAAAAGGGGAACAAAAGGATATTGCAACCACTATAGCCTCAACCCAAGCACCTTTTGTCCAACAGAAGCAGGTCGACAAGATTGTAGAAAAACAAAAATATTCCTTCTGCACACAGTCATCTTAGGTAGCTCGACTGTTTGAACAGACTCAACCCTTCCAGCAATAGGTTCGTGACAACTTTCAACAAGCTAAGCAACACAGCTTCTCCAACAAGGCAAGCAACTCATCAAGATGCAGATTCAACAAATGCTTTTCCCTCCCCCCCGGGAACTCAATGCAATAGAGAACATTGATTCCTAAGGAGGGAGGATTGATTTAGATGGATATCGCTGGCCACCCACCTTTTCCAACTGGCTCAATATAGTTTTCTAGAAATTTTGGTAATTTACTATTTTTAGCAGTTTTTAACTTCCGGGGCCATTTTGAGGGCCTAAATGAAGGTTTTTTGTGATCGAGCTTCTTAATCATAGCCAAAGGCTATGATTGATCCCCCTAAATGATTATCCTTGATGATACCTTTCCAATGAGCTATTGTGTGCCCCAAACGAAGATCGTATGCCAAAGTTACACCCCTGGGAAGTTGATACACCAAACTACCCAAAACAGGGTCCACAAAACTGTTGGCTTTTCATTTTCTGGGGTTAGGGTTTTGGATTTTATTTATGATAAAAATGCCTTTGGAGCCTCATTGTAAAATCATTTTCTTGCGAATGCGAGTAGTCGTCACATCTCTTCTCAGATATAAGCTTCCACCATTCTAGCGAGTCTTTCACTCTGTATTTTTACAGTCTTTGTACATTTTTGCTCATTAATAGAAAATTGTGCATTACTGTATCTCTGTGTTTATGGTTGCATATTTGATACATTTATGTTATATTATTGGATATCTGCGATATCTATGTACATTTATTTATTATATCTCCACTCTCATTTCGTGTCGAAAATAATCCAAATCAGTGGTATCAGAGGAGGCTGCTCTTGATCATTTTTTTTTTCAGTGCAAGTCCCCGACAAGGTTCGAGTATAGAAAGTTAGGTCTCGACCTTGTCTCTCTTGAAGAAAATCTCTCTCACATGCCCAATAAAACCTCCATGGTGGAAGAAAACAAAAATAACGGAGTAGATGATTCTATCAATCTGTTGCTCGAGCAAGCTCTTACGCGATAGAGGGATGAAATGATGGAGAATTTTTCCCACATCCTTCAATGCCTGCCGATAGCAATAGACATATCTTCATGAAACAACCACTTTGGAATCACCTCTCCTTTCAAGGTACAGGTTAATTTTTATATTCCCGTATTTGAAGGTCAGATAGATGCGAATGCCCTAGAAAAATGGTTAAATATGCTAGAAGGTTATTTCTCTGTTCACCAATTTTCCAACAGGGAAAACCTTCACACTCCTTAAAGCTCTCCCCCATGTCAAACATTGGTGGGAAAATTACTGGGAGAAAAGTTCCATAGAAGAGTCTGGAATATATGGGGCCGATCCCACTTGGGATTTTTTTGTGGATGCAGTAAAGGAACAATATTACCCTGTTGGAAACTATGAGGACCAGTATATGAGATGGACCACACTGCAGCAAGAGAGGGGACAAGCAGTTCTAGAGTTCACCAATACATTCCATACCTTGTGCACCAAACCAGGTATCAAATACCTTAAACGAAATTTGGTTCTGAAATACCGTGGGGCTCTACACAGATACATCCAAATGGAAATGGATTTTTTGGACATCTCATCACTCGGTGTTGCTTATCGATATGCTGTTAAAATCAAGCAGAAATTTAAGCACCAAAACAAATGGGAGTTCAGGTCTGCAAATCCGAAACAACCAAAGTATGATAAATATGATCCTAACAAACAGTATCTTGAAAACAAGTCCAAGCCATAGGAAAATAAGGGTCACGGGAAGACAAAGAAGGACATCGGAAAATGGTGCGATTTCCACAAAATCCCCTGGAAGAACACTGATGAATGTCTCTCAAAATAGTCATTGGTGTCTGAGATCAAAGAAAAGGAGTTGAAACTTGATTCAGAATCTGATTCTAAAAGTACTGGTAAAAGACAGATCATCGACACAGACCCCACTACTATTGCCCTAACCGCAACAATTCAACTAGAAGAACCAATAGATCTTGAAGAGGGGGAACACCTTTTTCATTCACAGATGTGGGTGAAGGGGACCCCGCTACATTTTATTGTTGATAGAGAAAGCTAGAAGAAACTCATCTCAGAAGAGGTCGTCAAACAATTGGGATTGGCAACAACACCACACCCGTAACCATAAAACATCGGGTGGCTTTACCAGGGACAAGATCTTCATGTCAGCCAACAGTGTTGATTTTCATATGACATCCAACCCTTCAAGGATGAGGTATTATGTGATGTTGCCCCACTGGATGTTTGTGATGTTCTCTTGGGCCAACCATATATGTAGAAACACCATGTTGTTTATGAGTCTCGACCCCACAGTGTCATTGTTTCTCTGGGGCGTCATCTCTACAAAATACTAGAGGTAGTTCCAACTATTGTTCCAAATAAACAGTGTTGTAAGGTAGTATCTCATACTATAAAATTTAGCTTTTTCACAATCTATTCAAAAGGGGAATAAAAGGATACTACAACCACTACAACCTTGACCCAAGTACCTTCTGTCCAACAGAAGTAGGTCGACAAGATTGCAACAAAACAAAAAGATTCTTTCTGCACATAGTCATCTCAAGTAGCCCGACTGGTTGAATAGATTCAACCCCACTAGCAACAGGTTCGTGACAACCTTCAACAAGCTAAGGAACACAAATTCTCCAACAAGGAAAGCAACTCATTAAGATGAAGATTCAGAAAATGCTTTTCCCTCCCCCCCGGGCACTCAACGCAATGGAGACCATTTATTCCTAATGAGGGAGGATTGACCCATGTGTATATTGGTGGCCACCCACCTTTTCCAACTGGCTCAATATAGTTTTCTGGCAATTTTGGTAATTTACTATTTTTAGTAGTTTTTAACTTCTAGGGCCATTTTGAGGGCCTAAATGAAGGTTTTTTGGGATATATATTCTCAATGATAGTCAAAGGCTATGATTTATCCCCTAAATTAATCTCCTCAACAACACCTTTCCAACGAGCTATCGTGCACCCCAAATGGAGATCGCATGCCAAAGTTACGCCCTCGGGAAGTTGATACACCAAACTACCCAAAACGGGGTCCACAAAACAATTGGTTTTTCATCTTCCAGGGTTAGGGTTTTGGATTTTCTTTATGATAAAAAGGCCTTTGGAGCCTCATTGTAAAATCATCTTCTTGTGAATGCGAGTAGCCGTCACATCTCTTCTAAGAGATAAGCTGCCACAATTCTAGCGAGTCTTTCACTATGTATTTTTACAGTCTTTGTACATTTTCGCTTATTAATAGAAAAATGTGTATTATTGTATCTCTGTGTTTATGGTTACATCTCTGATACATTTCTGTTATATTATTGGATATCCACAATATCTTTGTACATTTATTTATTATATCTCCTCTCTCATTTTGTGCCGAAAATAATCTAGATCACTATTTTAATTGAACCATGATATAATCTTAGTTATGTTTCAACTCGAGTGGTTGAGGCATGTTCATTATAGAGAAAGAAACACACCAAGAATGGTTAGTTCAGTTAGCCACTGGAACAAAGAGGAAGGTGACGAAGGTAGTTGAAGCTTGTTCAATTGGGATGGATGGATTTCAGACCCAAGCAGTTCTGAATATCTTACCCCTTGGTTCTTATGATGTGTTTTTGGGCATGGATTGGTTAGCTGACTATAAGGAAAAATTAAATTGTTATGAGAAAATTTTAGAATGTGAACATGAGAAAGGAAATACAAGAATTTTTCAAGGCATTTAGAAGCCAGTCTCCATGAGGAAAATATCAATGTTGCATCTTAAGAAGTTTAGCAGAAAGGGGTGTCCCTTGTATTCTATACAAGTATTAAACTCGATAGAAGGAAAGGAGCTTAAGGATGAATATCACCCAATGCTATGAGAGTTCCAAGATGTGTTCCCTGAGGAGGTGCATGGATTTCCTACAAAAAGAGATCTTTATTTTTCAATCGATCTTGTTCTTGGAGCAGTGCCAACATCGAGAGTGCCATACAAGCTGAGTACACTAGAGTTGGTGGAATTGAAAATGTAGTTGAAATAAATATTGGACAAGGGTTACCCTAGGTTGGGTGTGTCTCCATGGGGTGCACTAGCCCTATTCATAAATAAGAAAGATGGTACCTTGATATTATGTATCGATTATAGGAAGCTAAACAAGATGACCATCAAGAACAAATACCATTTTCCTAGGATAAATGATCTCTTTGATCAGATCAGAGGGGCTACAATTTTCTCAAAGTTAGATTTGAGGTTGGGATATCACCAAGTCAGGATTAAATATGAGGACATCCACAAGACAACCTTTAGGACAAGGTATGGGCACTGTGAGTTTTTTGTGGTGCCATTTGGGCTTACAAATGCACCAACTACATTCATGTGTTTGATGAATAGTGTGCTTAACAAGCATTTAGACAAGTTTGTGTTAGTGTTCATGAAATGTTTTTGGTGTATTCCAAGAACTAAGAGGATCATGAATAACACCTCAGAATGGTTCTACAGGTGTTAAGAGAATATCAATTGTACAAAAATTTCAACAAGTGTGATTTATATAAAAAGGAAATCCAATATCCATGCCATGTAATCTTTGCTAAAGGAGTGGCGATAGACCTTGCAAATATCAAGTCAATCATGGATTGGCCTGCCTCTAGAAATGTGACAGAAGTGAGATCCTTCATAGGATTGGATGGATATTATAGAAGTTTTATGAAGGGATTCTACAAGATCAGAACTCCTATTACTTACTTACAATGAAAAGGGAAGAAGTTTTGTGGTCACCAGAATGTGAATATATCTTCCAATAGTTGAAGAAGTTATTGACTAATGCCCCTGTTTTAAAAATCGCAGACCCATAAAAGACTTCCTGGTTTGCACACATGTTTGCAATGAAGGAATAGGAGGAGTCTTCATGAAATATGAACAAGTGGTTTGTTATGAATCACATAATCTAAACGAACATGAGAAAAAGTATGTTACCCATGATCTAGAAATTGCAACAATTGTACATGCATTGAAAATGTGGAGACATTACCTACTTGAGAGGAGATTTATCCTCATGAATGACCATTGTGGTATGGATTATTTGTTTGACTAGCCAATATTGAATTATAGACATGCCAAGTGGATGGTGTTGATCAATGATTTTGACTTTGAAATCAAGCACATGAAAGGAAAAGAGAACAAAGTAGCTGACACGCTCAATTGAAGTGTCCAGTCAATACACTTAGTAGTAGTAAGTGTAAGAGAGTCCAACATTCAACATAGGATTAAGACCCTATTTCAAGAATATTATTTCTTCAATCAAGTGAAGGAAAAGTTGTATAAAGAACCCAAGGAAAATAGGCATGAAGGATATCAACTAAGAGATGATAATCTATTGTTGTACAATAACAAGTTGTATGTGCCTAATTCAGTGGATTTGAGTCACTTGATTATGGATGAATTCCATAGGATACCATATGTAGGTCACCCTAGCTACCAAAAAATGAGAACAATAGTTATAATTTTGTATTATTGGCCTAGGATGAAGCAAGACATTTCTCATTACATTGCAAAGTTCTTGGAGTGCTAATAGGTAAAAGTCGAGAATCAATACTTTGCTAGACTATTGCAGCCTATACAAATGCCATAATGGAAATGGGAAGTGATTTCCATGGATTTTATCATAGTTTTATGAAAGACAGTAAAACACCATGATGAAATCATGGTTATAGTGGATAAGTTGAGAAAGGCAACTCATTTTATTCCCATAAAATATACTTATAAAGCCATAGATGTTGCCAATGTTTTCTTGAAAGAAATATTCATATTGCATGGTTTACCTAAAACCATCATATCAGACATAGATGCTAAGTTCACCTCGATTTTTTGGAAAATATTGTTTGCAGATTTAGAAATGTAGTTGGCATTTAGTATAGCCTACCATCCTCAAAGAGATGGTCAAAATGAAAGGGTGAATATATTGTTAGAAGATATATTAAAAATTCATGTTATGCATCGACACAAACAGTGGGAAGAATATCTACCTTTGGTAGAGTTCATGTACAATAATGGTTATCAAGAATAATTAAATATGAGCCCATTCAAGGCTCTGTATGGAAGAAAATGAAAATTTCCTATTAGTTGGGACAATCCAGTGGAAAAAATCACACTTGGACCTGAATTGCTAGAAGAAATGGAACATGCCATAGTTAAGATAAGGTAGAGCCTAAAAGTTTCCCAAGATAGACAAAAGAGCTATGTCGATAGCAATATAACCCCCATAGAGTTAAAAGTAGGAGACCATGTGTATCTCCGGGTGAAACCCAAGAGAATCTCCTTGAAAATGGGGATATGTGCTAAATTGGGTCCACGATATTGTGGACCATTTGAAATCCTAGAGAGAAGAGGACCAATAACCTACAAGATTTCTTTACCACCTACTATTAGAGCATATAATGTATTCCATGTGTCTTTATTAAGGAAATATGTAAATGATTCTAATCATGTTATTGATTTGACTATAATACAAGTGGAACTAGAGGGAGAATTCCAACTAGAACCTCACTGCATCTTGGACAGGAAAGAAACAATGCTCTAGAACTAAGCCATCATGTAGCTCAAGGTGAAATGGAAGCACTTTGGAGCAGATGAATCTACATGGAAGCTGGAAGATTCCATGATATTGACATACCCATTTTTTTTAATGAATAATTGTATATACATGGTGTTTTAAACACCAAGGATGATGTTTCTATAAGGGGGAGAGGAATGAAACACTCTATTTTCCCCCAAGACTATAATTATGCACAAAATTCATATGTTAATGTTATGAGGCATGTAATTGTGTTTTGATTTAATATAAACACCAAAACACTAACTAAGAGGGAAAAACCTTGATAGTATTGTCCATGATACACCAGATGAAATTGATGAGGTAGAGGGACTAATGGAATGATTGAGTGTAGTGGAGATAAGATGCATCAACGAAGAAAATAGGAATATTTCACAAGCAGCTAATTTATGCTTATAAAAATAAATAACTACACCGACCACCATAACAGGAATACATGAAACCACATGACCATTAAAGAAGGTTGAAGAGGTGGTGTAGTAGTTAATGAACATAGGTAATTAACCCTTGCAAAGAGAAAAGGTCGACCGACCAACTAGCAGGGGATACCACGTAACCACCCCTTAAAAATGTGAAAGAAAGATTGCATATTACGTCTACAGGAAGTCACATAGATACCTAGTGGATAGAGAATAAGACCGGAGGACGAAAACAAGAGATAAAGGAGATGATAGAAAGTGTAATCAGACACAGGAGAGACCTCACAATAGAGGATACATGAGGTCACACATAGATAACATAAAAGATAAGACACAAAGAACAAAGTGCAGAGGTTTGGAAGAAAAAGAAAATAATAAATTTCTTGAGGAAAACATGAAGCTTGTTTGATTTGTTGATGATCACCCTGAACAAACAAGACCTAGATTCCCAAACTGGAGCAATAGTGGCCTGCAGTTTAGTGCTTACTTGAAAAAAATAAGAATTGGTAAGGGGAGGTCATCAATGGAATGTTGAGCAGAGAAGGGACTCCCTTGTGTAGAGGAAATCCTATTGAGAAACCACCTGATAAAATTTTAGATACCAGAAGCTCAGTGGGAGGTGGAAACTTCTTTTATGTCCAAGGAGGAAGGAGAGTAACCTTCCCGGATCATCTCAAAATCAGAACCTTGTTGAGTCAATTTACTTGGTGGTATCATGGATTGGAATAGGGGTGGCATGTTGTAGGAAGTGACTATATAGAAAGGCCTATGGTTGGGAGGAAAGGCGTCCTCTCTTAGTCAGTTGGATTTGGAAACTTCCTTATCAGATAAGTGTTTATTTTCACTGAAATTGACTGTGAATGATATATTTGAATGCATTTGTAAATGTCTAAATATAATAGAAACTAATTTGTTTATAATCTATGGTTTGAATGCATGCAAGTTGATATACATTGTAATGTTTATTATTTCTCTAATAATTGTAAAAATGAGCTAAGTATGAACTGTTGCATGCTTGAGCATTTTATATCCTTGTAGGGAGAATCTGTATATGATGCAATATTTTTCTCCTTAATTTTCAATGACTTGTCATGGCCTTAGAGTAGTCCCAAAACTTTGAAAATTTGGGCCGAAGCCCTACAGAACTTGATAAATGGATAATTCCTCAAAACAAACCATTATATATCCTTAAATCCCTATGTTAATCAGTAGAGAACGACAACCGTAGGTTTGGAGAGATATGAACCGTTGATTGTGGTGAGTTGTTTTGAGTGGAATCTGTAGAAATTTCAATACCAATTAAATATTTCCCAGATTCTTCTGATCTAATAGATATTTGTCACTTGTTAAATACAAAATCACTTCTACTAATATTCTTGCGGAATTTAAACCACGATCGAAAATGCAATATCAAGAACAAGAATCAATCAAACATAATACAAATGTTTTATTGGGAAAGCATAAAGATAAAAACCCCACTATCATATATTATGTATATCATGGATCATGAAACAATATCATACAAAACTCTAATCCAAGAGCTCTCAATACAGTACAATCATCTCACATTGTCATACAAAAATCAACAAATACATGTGCCAATTCTCTTCCTCTAGACAACCTGCCTCCTCTGCACAATCCTTGAAATGGATGAATGAATCCTCTACACTAGAATGCACATGTTCATGGGCATATCCACTGTGTGTGTGATTTCATGAGTGCACTTCACTCAAATCACAACTGATAGCCAAACTATCCCTTTCACCTGTTATCTCAACTGGGTCTCCACTGGATTTGACATGCATGTAGTTAACAGTGGCAAATCTTCAGTTGCATGTGAGATCACTGATTGTGAATTAATTAATAATTAATTCACTGAAATCTCACTAGTGCAAGTTTAGTTACAACTAGTACAACTGAGCTTAGCTCACTTAACTGAGTTAAACTACTTTACAACTCACATAAATACACTTATAATTCTGTTACAACTCCAAATCACTCAGTTATAAATGAGATAATAGATTGATATTTATTATCCAATTTATTTAAGGGAAAAATAAATTAGACACACATTTCTTGTTGACTTTTCAACACTCCCTCTCAACAAGAAATGGATTATCCTTCACCCCAATCCTGTCTCTATGGTATTCAAATTTGCTCCTGGTGAGCGCCTTCGTCAAAATGTCTACATCCTGATCTTCCGTAGGAATGTACTGAAGCAACATGATCTTCCGCTGCACACAATCTCTGAGATGATGATACTATATATCTATATGCTTAGATCTATCATGAAACACAGGATTAATCGAGAGTTTAATGCAACTCTGATTATCACAATAAATCACTGTTATATCTAAATGAGAACCAAACAAACCAACCAATATCTTTCTCATCTAGATAGCCTCACATGCAGCTTGAATTGCTTCCATGTATTCCACTTCCACTGAATTGAGTGCCACGGATCTCTATTTCCTGCTGTACCAAGAAACAACTGTAGATTCGATACTAAAGATCCCCCTTGATGTGATCTTTCTGTCCGTTGGGTTGCCCACCCAATTTGCATCCATGAAGCTATGCAACTTCACCTCATCTGTCTGTATGTACCATAAGCCATGCTCAAATGTGACCCTCAGGTATCTCAGGACATGCTTACCCGCCTTCCAAAAGAGCTTGGTAGGATTAACCATTGCTTGACTCAGCTGGTTAACCGCATAGCAAATGTTTGGTCTCGTGTTCACTAGATACATTAGCGAACCCACTAACTGTTGATAGATAGTAGCATCCACTACCTCTCCAGAAGTAGCATCCTCTTTCCTCCAGTTTCCTGGAAGAGGAGTATCCATGGGTTTGCAGCCCTCCATGTGAAACTTACCCAGTATCTCCCTTGCATGCTTTCCTTGAGACACAAAAAGTTCACCATTTCGCTGCCATATTTCCAATCCAAGGAAATAATGATGAAGGCCCAAATCCTTCATCTTGAACTCCTTTGCAAGGTCCTCCTTGCATGAGTGTATCAGCTGCTCATCACCAGTCAGTATTAAATCATCAACATAAAGAAAAATTATTAAAATCTTACCCTCCACCACAATTTGGTATAGGTTTTCATCCACTTCACTTTTGGTGAAGCCCAGTTCTGTGAAATAGCTGTCTATTTGAGTGTACCAAGAACAGGGTACTTGCTTCAGCCCATACAGTTCTCTCTTGAGTATGCACACATGCAACTCCCTATCAAAAGTCTCAAAACCTTCTAGCTTCTCAATGTACACTTGTTCCTCAATGATCCCATTGAGAAACATAGTTTTTACATCCATCTGATGAATGCACCAGCCCATCTACGCTGAGAGTGAAAAGATGGATCTTATGGAAGAGTACCTTACGACAGGTGCAATGGTCTCATCATAATCTATCCCCTCGATCTGTGATAAGCCCCGGGCCACAAACCTAGACTTTTATTTCTCAACACTCCCATCAGTAGCTTTCTTTACCTTGTAGATCCATCTCGAACCTACCACTGATTTGTCAACCGGTCTTGGGAAAATTTCCCATGCACTGTTTTTTACAATGGATTCATACTCCTCTACCATAGCATCAACCCAAGTGGGATCCTACACTGCTTCCTGAAAAGAAGATGGTTTAGTCACAATACATTTGCTCATGAGAGCCATGTATCCAGTAAATCGATCAGGAGACTGTCTCTGTTTGCGCTGTGAAGTAGGGACTCCTACATTCTGTGCAACATCTAGTCTCAATCTATCAGCTTCCATGGTTCACTTTCTTCCATTTCTGATGGATGTCTCTGCTTGAGTGGCTTCCTCCACTCCATGAATCTCCTCATGTGGTTGATCCACATCTTGAGACTCATATTTGGGAACCAATAGTTCCTCTTCCGCATGCAAGTCTAGCTCCCTCTCAAGAAACAACCGCATGGCTTTCCCCTCATCGAATTTTATATCCCGTCTCATAACAGTCATATTAATGTTAGGAAAATACACATGATAATTATGGGGTGTTTCTGTGTACCCCACAAATATCCCAACTTCATTAGTCGGTTCCAGCTTCTTCCTGGCATCCTTGGTCACATGCACATAAATAGATGAGCCAAAAATCTTAAAATGAGAAACATCAGGTTTCTTACCAGTGAAAGCTTCTTCAGGTGTACTCATGCCAAGTACTTTATGAGGAAAATGGTTTTGCACATAAACCGCAGTATTGCATGCTTCCACCCACAAATGCATTGGTAGGCCCTAATCATGCAACATCGCTCATGCTGCACTCACGATCATTCTGTTCTTCCTCTCTGTGACCCCATTTTTCTATGGGTTATGAGGTGCTATGAGTTCTTTTAGAATTTCTTCTATGCTACAGAAGTCTTTGAATTCATTAGAGATGTATTCTCCACCATTATCACTCCTTAGATCCTTCACTTGCTTCCCTGACTCTTTCTCCACCGATGCTTTAAACTCACAGAACTTTGATAATTTTTTATCCTTCTTCTGCATGAAGAAGATCCAACATTTACGAGAAAATTCATCAACAAAAATAACATAATACCTATGTTTTTCTGTTGAAGAAACCGAGAATGGTCCACACACGTCTGTGTGAATTCTCTCCAGGATCACCAAAGCACGGTTCTCCTTTTCATGAAAGGTGGAATTCACATACTTCCCCATGGTGCAACCCTTGCACTGATCTAACTGAGCAAGTGTTCCCATTGGAAGTCCAGTAGATATTTGCTGCATGATCTTCAAGGCTCCATGATGAAGATGGCCCAATCGCCTATGCCATAATTCACCCTTGTCCGGACTCATCACTTTTTATTCCTTTCCCATCATGGCAGTGTAGCCATATACCTCCATCATGTAGATATTCTTAACTCGAATCCCTATCTTCTTGACTTGACCAGTGGATTTATGTCGCAGGAAAGCTTTTCCATCACTGAAAACAACGTCATAGCCTCTATCCTCCAACATTGCAACTAAGACCAGGTTTTTCTTCAGACCTGGAACATGCATAACATTTTTCAATTGAAATGGTTTACCTGACTCCCTATGAAAGGTAATGGTAGAAATTCTAGTCACACTGTATCGTCCATCGTCACCCATCTCAATATGCATTCAAAGATCTTTCTTTTCTAATTCACTACTCTCTATCTCCCATCATGTGGAAGGAAGCTCCACTATCCAAATACCACACCGATCCTGATGCACTTGATGCCATGCATGCAATCAAAGAGAAGTCAAGTTCAAATTGCGAGGCAAGGGCCTCACCAGTTGTAGCTCCAACAACCTTCTTGTTCTTCCTCTTCTACGGATAGTTAGTAGCGAGATGCCCATGTTCATGACAGTGAAAACACTTCACTTTGGACAAATCCATCTTCTTAACTTTAGTCTCAGATTTTGAATGGAATTTCTTCCCCTTTCCTCTCCTTGCCTTAGTAGCCAAATCACAATCCTCTTCATCATCACGCTTTGATGAAGATCCATCTCTGGTGTTCCGCCTAAACTCTTCTTGCACTAGATCCGACCATAGTCGTTCCCAATTTGGAAATTTTTTCCTTCCATTGACAAAGTCTTGATAACTGTGCTAACTCTTGGGAAGTCCTAGGAGCACCAAGCTCACCAAATCATCATCAATGACTGTTATTCCCACACTCCCCATCTCATCTCGACATCGGACAAACTTCGTGATATATTTTGGAATGGATTCATCCTTTTCCATGTTGATATTCCTGAGTTTATCTTTGAGCACCAATTTCCTATGGTCATTGCTGTTTTGGAACAGATTCATCAAAACATTCCACATTGCATGTGGTGTGGCTTTCCCATGGAGACTTGAGACAATGTGGTCTCGTACTCCCTCCAACAGAATCCTCCTCACCTTTTCCACTTTCTTTTTCCATGCATCAAGATTTGCAGTGTCTGTAGCAACTGGCTTAGGAACATCTTTGTCAATGAAATCCTTCAATCCATTGTCTTCGAGTACTGCCTCCATCCTGTCCTTCCAAGCAATGTAGTTCGAGTTGCCCTCGAGTGCATACTCCAACCTCAAGCCATTGAAAGCCATTTTGATCTTGAATCAACTATAGCACCAAGACAAGTCTTTTTGCAAATTCAAATTCTATCCAATCACAAACTCAGCTTCTGCAATCCCTCTTGCTCATTTCAGTCTCATGCTGAACCCCCACGACCGCTTCTAACCCAGCCTGTGGACCTTACAAGTGTTTTTGCACCTCCTGATCTGAATTTTATGAGTGGAATGAAATGACTACAGATTATTACCAGATTCTTAACACATAATAACAGAGATACAACAAAAATGGTTTTCTATTCAATAAGGAAATAAGCTGAAACTGTAAAATGTAGTGGAAAATAAGCTTGCTAGAATGGTGACGGATTATCTCTGAGAAGAAATGTGATGGATGTGCTCATTCACAAGAAGATGATTACAATGAGGCTCTCAAGGCCTTTTTACAATAAACATGATTTTCAAAATCCCTAAACATCCAAATACCTAACTCTAGGAGATGAAGCGCCAAAAGTCATGTGGGCCCCGTTTGGGTAAGTCAGTACATCAACTTCCCGGGGTCGTAACTTTTGCATACGATCTCCGTTTTAAGCATATGATAGCCCTTTGGAAATATCTATTCGAGGACTACAACATTTGCACAAAATTTCATGATGAAATTTTGCAACCACAAAATACGTCGTTTAGGGCCTCAAAACGGCTCCGAAAGTTTAGGACTCGAAAAATTGCTAAAAATAGTAAATTATCAAAATTGCAAGAAATCTATTTTGAGTTAGCTGGAAAAGGTGGGTGGACACTGATATCCACCTGGATAACCTCCCGAGTTATTTGACTGTGGGATTTCTGCACTGTAATGCATAGTGGCTTGTGGAAATCTCTAGTGATTTCTACACTGTGATGCACAGTGGGTTGTGGAAAGTACATACCCTATGAGTGTCTAGGGCATGAAAATGTCCAGGTATTTCTTCATTGTAATGCACAGTAGCACGCGGAAATGTCCAGTAAATTTTACGCGTGGACCAGTCAGTAGTAAGTTGCCACACCCATCTAGAGGAGGGACCCGCAGAAATCTTGAAATTTACGCACCTCACTTTCGTGGCTCTGATACCATGTAGAAATTTCAATACCAATTAAATATTTCCTATATTCTCCTGATATAACATATATTTTTCTCTTGTTAAATGCAAAATCACTTCTACTAATATTCTTGCAGAATTTAAACCATGATCGACAATGCAATATCAAGAACAAGAATTAATCAAACATAACACAGATGTTTTATTGGGAAAGAATAAAGCTAAAAACCCCACTATCATATATTATGTATATCATGGATCAGGAAACAATCTTATTCAAAACTCTAATCCAAGAGCTCTCAGTACAATACAATCGTCTCACACTATCATACAAAAATCAACAAATACATGTGCCAATTCTCCCTCCTCTAGACAACCTGCCTCCTCTGCACAATCCTTGCAATGGATGAATGAATCCTCTACACTATACTGCACCTGCTCATGGGTGATCCAGAATCAGATTCAGGAGCCTGACAGGGCTAAAAAAAGGCTAAAAAATGAAAGTGCTCAGAATCCGACAAAACCAATGCCATTGCATCTGTCTCGTCTTCCTGATTCTGGCCATATATTTACTTCATCAAACGGGCTTCGTATGCGAAAGATATCGCATTCTGTTTGAAAACCCAAACAGGCAAAAAAAATGGGTGACTGTACAGTCCGTATAGTCCCACATGGCAGGCTGATTGTACAGGCCATACAATCATACAACTGACATGGCAGCTCTCGGTGATGACATGTGGCAGGTGATGGGGCATACGATAGGTACTTTTGGACCAGTCAGGGGGTGACACATGTCACCACTGTAAGGGTGACACGTGGCACTGGCTGACATGGCAGACATAGTGGCATGTTGATAGGGTAGTGATGTGGCAGTACAGAGCTGAAAAATTGACAAACAAGTGGATGAACCAGTGTTTGACAAGTGGCAGTTTTTGATTGGTAGTGGAGGTGCCACGTGGCCCAGTCATGGGCTACCACATGGCACCCTCTGGTTGGCTCTCCGACGTTGTGTAAAATTTTGGGGTCTCCACCAAAGTCGAACCGCCGACCTCCACCATGCTACGGACTGGCAGGACTGGGCTAACCACCCGCGCCACTGTTGGTTCTTAACAACCATATGGCATATATATTATTTAAGTTTTATTAAACGATTAATTGGAGGCTGCCCCAGCCCACGGTTTCATTGCTTTCATATAACCACAGGGGGCGTGGACCGTGTATAAATTCTAGTGTGAGGTCTCGAGCAGTTCCATGTGACCCAGACCTAATCTGAACAGGGTGCACGAGGGTAGGTGGTTAGTCACCGGTCCTATGACCGCGCCACAGGACCAGGAGCCAGGATAGCTAGCGCGCCCGGGAGGTTAACGCCTAGCCATATGGCAGGCTCCCATATGACTAGGAGCACACACCAAAAGGGATTGCGCCCTATTATTAAAACAAAAGTGGTTTTTATTGTATAGTTTTGATTTTTTATTGATTTTAAGCCTGTTAATAATGGATTTTATCCATTTTTGGGAGATATTGGGCATTTTTGGAGGCCATAGTTTGGGAGGAAGTTAGGGATGGATAACCAAATTCAGATCTATAAAAACTAGGACTGTTTGAGACCATGGAGGACAGTCAGAGCAGAGTTATACTGAAGGGAAGCCAATCCAAAGCCATTTTTATGCAGGGAAGCTGTTGAGGAGCAGACGCTTGCGGGCCATTTTTGGGATCTTCGGTCATCCATTTTTCATGTCGTTTCTTTTGCTGGGTTCTAGAGATCTGGAAGAACATGACCAGATCAGTCTTGTAGCCAATTGGCACTGATGTGATATACTTTTGAGATTTTGAATAGAAATAAAGAAGCCTCCCCCACAGAGACAAAGGCCCAGAGACGTAGGCAACGTTGTGCCGAACTCCGTTATCAATTCTCTTGTTATGGTTTGTTGTTTATTACTTCATTTTAGATCTTCATATGTGTATATGACTGTCATAATTCCTCTCTTTTCCTCATTCTTTCATTAATCTTCTTGAAAGGGTTAATTAACACATGCAATTAAAAACTCAACCATAATCATTAAAAGATCTTTACGGATCAATGGGCATATCCACTGTGTGTGTGATTGCATGAGTGCAATTCATTCAAATCACAACTGATAGCCAAACTATCCCTTTCACTTGTTATCTCAACTAGGTCTCCACTGGATCTGACATGCATGTAGTTAACAGTGGTAAATCTTCAGTTGCATGTAAGATCATTGGTTGTGAATTAATTAATAATTAATTCAATGAACTCTCACTAGTGAAAGTTTAGTTACAACTATTAAAACTGAGCTTAACTCACTTAACTAAGTTAAACTACTTTACAACTCACATAAATACACTTATAATTTTGTTACAACTCCAAATCACTCAGTTATAAATAAGATAATAGATTGATATTTATTGTCCAATTTATTTAAGGGAAAAATAAATTAGACACACATTTATTTTTGAATTTTCAACAGAATCTTTGGAGGGAACCCTCGAGTGTCATGGAAAATATCTGAATGAGAGATTCTGAAATGGACTATTTGGAGTGGGAATTTCAGTGGGGAATCTCATGTGTTGTGGGAAAATCCTCGAATGAGAGACTCTAAAGTTGAGCATGTGTGGACCATAGATCTGGTAGTGGGTGAGTTAATCCTCAGTCGTTGATCATTGAGGGTCCTACTTAGCATATCGAGAGGGAAGGGTGAGTTGGTGTTGATTGGGAGTGTTAGGATGAAAATGCGTTTCATAAGTCGATTGGTTGACAAGAATGAGTGTGAGTCTAGCTGGATTGAAGCTGATAATTTTTAGGGTTAACTCTGAAGGGTTCAGAGTACTCCTCCAAAGTGTTCTAAGTATGACTTTGATAGAGGGTATATCTAGACCATAGGTTTATGAGTGGAAAAGATGTGACAGTGTCTGTCGATCTTCCATAAGTCCTATTTAAGTTAAGAGACATAATGTTAATGTCATGAATGATGTGGCATACCAACAAGGCAACCAAAGTTTCTTTAGGATGATATATGCCAATCATTAATTGGTTGATGAGTTGATTGTGGTCTAGCTAGACATGAGAACCTTAGACCCTCTAAGAAATCTCAACCGTTGGTCAGGGAGATCATAAGTACATCAACATCGTCCATTGAGAAGATGGAATATTCCTTGATACCATGATTTTAGAGCAGTGAAACTACCTGACCCTTTTGAATGACAAATGGATGGTATCGAAAGGGAATATTATTTGATTTTGTATCTGTCAGAGGTAAAATTTGAGTGGACCGGGAGAAGGCCCAAACGTCGACGACTATAGGATTACATGGAATGAAGTTACACCATGGAAAGTTAGGCATGTGCCACATTGATTCCATGTTGTCACCATGTTAAATGGCATGAGTGACATGATTTCATGTGGATTCCATGTGGCACTGAGATAGATATTGGCCATGAAAACCTGATAACTTTGGAGGGCCATAAATTTCAATCCAAAGCTCAATTTTGAGTGAAATTTTAGTCATTGGAAATATATTAACAATCAAAGGAGGTTAGAGTTGTCAAAGAGGAAATTTGAGACAGTCGAGAAAAGTGAAAATTAAAAAATGCCCCATCCCTTAAAAATGACACTTAGGGGTTAGGTGTGTTACATAGAGTGAGACAAGATGAAGACTTGTAACTTGATTCTTACGCTTCCATTTTATTTTCACATTGAGTAATACAGAATGTAAATTGCTACGTCAATTTTGAGGAGATGAGATGGAGCTTATTCATTGGAAGATTTGGTCCATTTGATTTAGTCAAAGAATTTCCATCCATAACTGAACAAAAAAATATTCTTAATTTAGACAGAAGTGTGTCCACATACATTATTTAGACAAAAGTGTAACTAATAGGACTTTGATCTGGTAAATATTTGTCCACAATATAATTGTCATGTATCCACATACTTTATTTAGACAAAAATTATAACTAATAGGACTTTGATCTGGTCAAAATATGTCCACAATGCAACTGATACATGTCCACATACAAAAAGGTGAACTCAAGAAAAAACATTATAAATAGGGATTCACTCTGTTCAATTTATGTGTTGATGATGAGGGAAAATATTTTGTAATAGTTCAAAATAACTAAACTAGATATTTATCATTTGTTCCTAATTATAGAGAAAGGTATTGAAAAGGGCTAGTTATGTAAGAATTTTTTATGTAAGAATTTTTTAAGGGTGGCGGGGTGAGTTTAAGCTCACTGAGGATTGGTGTCCTCATTATCTGCGATAGGTTGGTTTCTGAGAGGATTGGTGTCCACATTATCTGTGACAGGTTAGTTCCTGAGAGGATTGGTGTCCTCCTTATCTGTGATGGGTGGGTTCCTGTCAAGATGAAAAATTATAAATTGTAAGTTGGTGCTTCCAGAAGAACATAAAGAAAGATGTTCTATAGTTTTATCTCGTATTGGGTTTCCATGTGAAATCCCGGTGTACTGTTTTTTTGGGTTGTTTTGATTTCTGCATGCATTGGTGACTAAGTAAGCACTTCTAAATAACTTTAATCATTGAAAGGAAATAAATTAGTCAAAATTGATACAATATTGATTCACTCCCCCTCTCAGTATTGTTGTGAGTTTCAACAATTGGTATCAGAGGGCATGTTCCTTCAGTAACAACCTAATATATAGAAGGAATATCACATATAAAGTATGGCAAGTCAAAATTCATTTTCATCTTCAACCATACCTCCCATGTTCAATGGAAAAAATTTTGCATTTTGGAAAATCAGAATGCAGACCTACTTGATGTCTCTTGGCATGGAAGTCCAGTAGATTTTGGTAGATGGTTATAAAATAAAAATTAATATTCCAACAGATGAAGCTGGTAAGAAAAATTACTACAATAATTCAATAGCTATGAATGACATCCAAGGAGGACTTGCAGAAAAAAAATTCATCAAAGTAATGTAGTTGGAATCCGCAAAGGAGATATGGGAAAAATTGGTAAACATTTATGAAGAAGACAAGAAAGTAAAGTTGGCCAAATTTCAAGCTTACATAATGCAATTTGAAATCCTAAGAATGAGTGAATATGAAAATATTGTAGGTTTCTTTCTCAGAGTAGATGAGACTATAGACACTATGAAAGGGCTAGGTGAAAATATTGAAGAAGCTATAATAGTTCATAAGGTATTGATATCTCTTCCCTCAATACTTGATGCAAAGGTTTCTACTATATAAGAGATGCATGAACTAGATAAACTGACTATGGATAGGCTCCATGGAATTCTAACTTCTTATGAGATGAGGACTAGGAAATAACAACCATATCTAAAGGACACAATCTTCAAGGCATCAGTCAAATCATTAACATCTAAAGATCATGATTCATCAAAACACTTCTCAAATGAAGAAGAAGATAACTTTGTAAGGAAACTAAAGAGGAGCTCCGGAAAATATAAAGGTATGTTGCCATTCAAATGCTTTCATTGTGGTAAAGTTGGTCATTGTTCATCTAAATTTACTTTCAAAGAAAACAACACCAATGAAAAAGAAAGAAAAGGCAAGGACAAACCCAAGGAGTTTAAAAAGAAAAAGTCTTTTAAAAGGAACAATTTTTATTCAAAAGAGGATAATGATATCTTTTCATACATTGAATAAGAAGAATACGAGTTAGATATAATTCAATATGAATAACTTCTCATGGCTTTGGAGAAACACAAATATGATCAAGAAAAAAAAGACACAGAAGAATGTGAAGCTCTAGTAGACATGGAAGGAGAACTCATTAGTGCTCTGGAGGAAATCTCCCGACTCAAGAAAAATAATAGACTAGGAAAATAATAGTTACATTTTTATAATGAAATACAATGAGATCAATGCAGATATAATAATTTTAAATATCCATCTAGAAGAGGCCACAAGAAGGGAAGAAATGTTGATGAATCATATAAAAGAAAAAAAGAACATCTATGACAAACTAGAAGTAGAAATAGTTTCCTTAAGAAAGGATCTATAAGAATCCAAGAATCAAATGAAATTCATAAAAGTATCGGAAACTCTATGTAACCTTCTCAATAATCAGAGATCACCAGATGACAAGACATGGCTAGAATATAAATAAAGTTCAAAAATTGTCAAAGGTGAATCAAGCACCAACATGTCAACTAGTGAGAAACCCACAAGTTATGCAAATGCTCTCAAGGGTCATGCTAACAAATCAAAAGATGATAAGAAGAAGCAGTTAGAATTGGATCAACCCAAATATGCAAACAAATATGAAGCAAGGAAGAAACAAGTGTGTTGACAATTGAAAATGTCAACGAATTTTGGCCCACAAAGTATTGCTAAATCCTATTATTATATATGCTAAATAATACTAGTAGGTGGGAACCCCTTAAACTATTGGAGAGCAGATCTGTTCATTTTTTGATGTTGATATGATGTGTGACACATGGTTGTTACACATGATTTTGGTCATCTTGGTGATGTATTGACAATAGTGTACTCAAGCTCCCAACAAGAACTTTCTCCTGAGAAAAGTGGCATTTATCTCCTTCCAAAAAACATATTTTCAAAGTGAGTTCGCAGGCTACATATGGCCTAGGGTGAAATAATGACCCATTCTCGCAGGCCACCTTTGTCTAGGGTGCAAACTTCTCGCAGGTTGCTCTATACACAGGGTGAAAACTTGTTTTTGAACTTGGAAAAGAGAAGAAGTCTCGAGGGTTCTAGAAGGGAATCTTCTAGAAAATGGGTTGGCATTCGTATGGTTGTCATTTTACTAGCTTCCCTGATTTGGTGGGATCATTCTCATCCATGTAACCATCTCACCCTCTCCTATATATTGAAAGGATTCTCATGGAAAAGTTTAAGCAATATTAATTGAAGAATTGGTGAAGGAATTGTGTGAAGAACCCAGCTTGAACAGAAGCTTGGAGACTCTAGTAGGTCTATCAAGAGGAATTGGATATTCTTCATGCAAGGACAAAACAAGTGTGTGTGTTGCAACCAAGAGTCACCGAAAGGAAGCTTGCGACATCAAGGTGATCAGGTTGTATCTTCTACTTTCAATTAATACGATACAACGACATGTCCTTTTCCCATAAAGTCATTCTTACTTTATTGTGTAATTCCTTGATCATACACATAAGTTGACGATTGAATACATTTTGCTATCTTCACTTTGGTTGGTTTGTGTCATCTTGGTCTTAACCTCATGAGAGCACCGGAGCGAAGCGGGAGCAAAAAAGACCTAAGGAAGCGATACAAAGGTATTTCACTTGTTCCTCCTTACTAGCTAATTCAATGGTCGTAACTTAGGGAAAGAGTCACGTCCTATCATGTTTTGTTCTAGATCCACCTGGATCTATTAGTGTCTGCACCTACCAATTAGTCTGATAACAAAATTCAGCGTCCCATCGTGGAACTGGAGCCACCTCTCCTTGTCGTTGAATAGGAGAAGTACCCGGAGGTCGATAAGGCCCCACGTCTATGTCATCAAAAGAGAATTTTTGTAATTAGACCTTGGATGAACATAAAAACATTTGCATATGATAAAATTCAAAAAAACATTTAAAAAGTAAAAAATGTGTACTTCTTACCGAGATTCCCCCACTAAGCGCCCTCAGGCAAGGCCAAGTCTGGATCCCCTTGGAAGTCCAACCTAGCATAGGCATAATCATCGACCATTAACATCTGTGGTCACAACCAGTCAAAGAAGGAATCATTGTATTTGATGATTGGTCCAGCTACATGTTGGGCCATGAGGTTACACCACCTCAGCATCCTCAAATCCTCTGGAGCTGGTAAACCCCACTCAACTTAAAACCTCAGCAAGGGAACCCTCTCAAGAAAGAAGGACACCAACAATGACCCGTACCCCAATTGCTTCAGGTCACCTCTCCTGCATTTAGTCAACTACCTCTTCACGCTAAGAAGGACCGCGTCTGACCAGTTAAGAACCCGAGGCTCAGTACACTCTATGGCATACTAAAAGTAGATTTGGAGAGCCATGTGTGGAGCAACGCTTCCATCCATACAAGCAATGGTGAACAAAATAGTGCGAAGGGTCAAATCCTATACCCCCCAAATGACCACTTTTCATTTGCTTCTTTCTGCCTCTGGAACACAGTACAAACGATAATATTCACTCATAGGCAACCCACCACCTCGGCTACTAGTCAAGCTAGCATGGTACCCATGTCGTGACAGTCCTGTTAGGAAATAAACATCCTCGATATCCAAGGACAATGTGTGGACCCCCACATGGAATACTTGTTGGTCCACGTCCCACATATGAACGAGGTACTCCAACAGCCTGACTTGGGCCCTCATACCCAGGATCCGAAAAAATTTCAGAAGACCACAGTCTCACAAAGCGGCAACGGTGCCCAGGTTATTCTTAGCAATAGCATCATCTTCTTCATGCTCTCTTTCACACCATTGCAAAACCATGGTGACAGCCAAATGCCTGCATAAGACACATAAGAAGAAGGTCAGCAACTCTCTTCAAGACTTGGTACATTTTTCATTGAGAAAACTTTAAAGAAATTTTTCACTTTGTGGTTCTCCCAGGTGCCCCTTTGGCATAGTGCAAGGTTCTTGTAGGTGCCTTTGGGGCCACCTRCAAGAATCATGCATTCTCGCAGGTCCCGTGTGGTTAGCCTGCGAGAATGCCTGAGCGCAAATTTGAGCCCTAAATTAAGCTCAAAAACTTGAAATTTACCAATGAAAATTAAAAATTGAACCATGAAAAGGTAGAAGAAAAGGAGCTTACCTCACTGCCAGAGACGATTTTCCAAATGGTTGTTCGTACCTCCCGCAATCGAGCGCCGAAATTCAAGGGCAAAAGAGGGGTTTTGGGCTAAAATCTTGGCAAAGTTACAATGACTATGGTAAAAAGAACGTTTACCCACTTATATTTACTTTTATCATTTTTGTTGGTTTTTATAATTGTTTTATTTATTAAACCTAATGCCTAATACCCCTATGAGTGTGACTTTTTGCAGACATAACGACTTCGACGTCCATACACAGGGATATGGATTTTTTCTATTTTTCATCGCATGATTAAGTTGTTTTTTATGGTTTTTTGCACAAAACCTCGAGCTTGGTCTTTGTCCGTTCTCACGCTCGAAAATACATGAGAACGTAATTGAGCACACTTTTATCACTTTTTCGGGCTCAACAAGGTTATATGAAAAATGAACTCCCTGGAGTTCTCTTTAAGCTCTTTTCAGACTCTCTAAACATGAAAAGATTGTCGAGCGATCTTGCTATTTTCATGCTCGTTAAAGTATTTGAAGAAAGCGTCTGTTGGGCGATAATTTATCTCTTTTTCGGTCTCATCAGACTATTTTACAAAAAAGGAACTGAGAGAGTTCTCTTTTAAGTGTTTTTCCAGACTCTATAATCATGAAAAACCTTCAAGTTTTCTATCTTTGGACTCGTTAAACAAACATCGAAAGACCCGTAATGGGACCGAACCACTCCTTCCTAGGGTTTGTTAAACATACTTTGAAGGACTCATCCAAAGGATGAGCTTACATCAACAAGCATATGTTATCCTCCTCAAGCTTGCGTAAAAATAAAGAGGTACTCGCCAAAAATGGTTGGGGAAAATTTGGGAAAGGGATATGTTTTCATATTCATATTATTAGCAGTAAGTGTCGCTCTTGAACATGACACCCCCCTATTCATTATCTGAAGCCAGTTTGGGAAATCCATTTGTCTCTCATTCGACTTGCTACAAGGTCATATCCTGATTCATCTCTGAGTCAGTGCTGCCAAATCATTGGTCGTGTCATTCATATGTTCAAGAGAAGTTCATCTGAAACCTCAATTGAGTCGGCCATCTACAGTTGTCCATTCTCTCCATGTCAGCCTTCCTTGTGTCCAGTTCAACTTACATCATACTCTGTTCCACCTTCAAAATTTGTTACTCATTTCATGTCATTGATGGGGGATACATCAAGGCCCTCCTGTGACGAGTTTTGTTTCGTCGACTCCAGCTCATTATCCAGAAACAAGACTTAGAAATTCTTTGGTACCTTGGAACTTGCATGCCTCAATGGCAGGTTTCCTCGCTTTCGATAGTGGGTTTTCATCATTGACCCCTGATCGGGATATTCCGTCAGATGTTCGAACTCAACTCATTTATTCACATTCGGTGGATTGTACTAGTGTACCTTGGGAGTCATTGACGTTAATGGTGATTTTCCCTCGCACTTGTTAACGGTTTCATCAATGACCAGTAATCAAGTGGTTTCTACCATGTTCAACTTCGACACATGTAATCACATGGTTAGATTTGTACTTTTGGGTGACGGGATTGAAGACCCTAGATCTCATCTCTTTGATCTAGGTTGTGATGGAATATGTATAATTTGCTGACACATATATCCACTTTGTATGTCTCATGGCTATGTCATCTTAATTTGAATTTTCTTGCATGGATCCACAGTGTATTCTTGGTGGCTATGCGATATTTTGACGGCATGGATCCACGGTGTATGATTGGTGGCCATGACCTATGTTTATGATGTCATCTGTCTGTGATCTGAGTATGGGAATGCCTACCTCAGAACTAGTATGATATTCTGCAGATGCTTGGTTGTTTGTAGGTTTCTGATTAGGTGTGCTCCTTGTTTCCGACACACACACACAGTTTACAAAGTATTTCGGCTGTCACTAATTCTAGCCTCATATTTTGGGAGGCATTCTGTTACACAATATTTTGGTCATCTTGGTGATGTATTGACAATAGTATACTCAAGGTCCCAACAAGAACTTTCTTCTGAGAAAAGTGGCATTTATCTCCTTCTAGAAAACATATTTTCAAAGTGAGTTCATAGGCTACATATGGCCTAGGGTGTGAGAATGACCCATTCTCGCAGGCCACCTTTTTCTAAGGTGCGAACTTCTCGCAGGTTGCTCTATACATAGGGTGCGAACTTGTTTTTGAACTTGGAAAAGAGAAGAAATCTCGAGGGTTCTAGAAGAGGATCTTCTAGAAAATGGGTTGGTATTCGTATGGTTGTCATTTTACTGGATTCCCTGATTTGGTGGGATCATTCTCATCCATGTAACCATCTTACCCTCTCCTATATATTGAAAGGATTCTCATTGAAAAGGTTAAGCAAGATTAATTGAAGAATTGGTGAAGGAATTGTGTGAAGAACCCAGCTTGAACAGAAGCTTGGAGACTCTAGTAGGTCTATCAAGAGGAATTGGATCTTCTTCATGTAAGGACAGAGAAAGTGTGTGTGTTGGAACCAAGAGTCACCGAAAGGAATCTTGCGACATCAAGATGATCAAGTTGTATCTTCTACTTTCAATTAATATGATACAATGACATGTCCTTTTCCCATAAAGTCATTCTTACTTTATTGTGTAATTCCTTGATCATACACATAAGTTGATGATTTTATACATTTTGCTATCTTCACTTTGGTCGGTTTGTGTCATATTGGTCTTGACCTCACGAGAGCACCGGAGCGAAGTGGGAGCAACAAAGACCTAAGGAAACGATACAAAGGTATGTCACTTGTTTCTCCTTACTAGCTAATTCAATGGTCGTAACTTAGGGAAAGAGTCACGTCCTGTCATGTTTTGTTCTAGATCCAGGTGGATCTAGGGAGATCTATTAGTGTCCGCACCTACCAATTAGTCTGATAAAAAATTCATTATATATACATACGACTTCTACCGGCTTATCTTGTGTTGTGTGATACTTGTGATGTGATTGATTTATAAATGACCCAATTGTCTGTCTAATACATAGTTAGCTAATGCATCAGTTAATGTATTTAGACATCTAGGAATATGTTGATACTCAATATAATCAAAATAATGTTCTAAGAGGTGAATTCGCAAATATACCCTTAATAAAGTAGGACTTCAAATAGCATAGACATTACTTAACTGTAGTACTAGGAGTTGTGAATCGAGTCGCACAACCAAGCGACGAATACTGAGCAAGATAACATCAATCAACAATTCGATAATGATGCTATACTCTACAATATTTTTGGTCACACGACCGAGGCACACACCTCGTAGAGTGATAAGTTCCTTTGTAGTGGCATAAATTGCCCATGCAACAGAAGCAAGGTTCTGAGTACTACGACTAGTGCCATCAGCGAAGCCAATGTGGGGTAGTGAAGACTCCGACATCTGGAAATAAAACACAACGTCACATAAGGGCAGAGACCAGATAACAAAAAAAGAATACTACAGTAACACATAAGAAGTATTGATACAATAACATACAAGTACTCATGCACAGGTGATCTTATGCATAATACTTCTTTAAGTACAACCCATTTCTAGGTTCACTCAAAGGAATACCATTGTAATCTACTAACTCGTAAGCTCCTTTCTCCAAAACTCGTCTAATGATATAAAGACCTCACCACATGGCTTCAAATTTTTCAGCTCCTAGCATATCACGATATTGTTCGTAGAGGAGAACTAGATCTCCTTCGGAGAAAACGCGAGGCTTGACATGTTTGTCGTATTGGGCCTTGACACGTTTCTTCTGGGCTTCTATGACTAGGGAAGCATCGTGTCGAGTTTCTTCTAATCGCATGAGATACAATAGACGTTCTTCCTCGACAGAAGTGTTTGGTAGGAGTTCGACGGCTAGTTTTAAGGAGGGTATCTCACGTTCAATCGGGAGAATGGCTTCTAGACCATAGACTAACCGGAAAGGTGTAAACCCAGTAGTGGACTTAACGGACGTCTGGTAAGCCCACAATGCTAAAAAAAACATTGTGTGCCAACTTGTTTTGTGAATCCCTATCATTCGTCGAAGCATGGTTATGAGAACTTTATTAATCGCTTCTACTTGGCCATTGGCTTGTGGGTAATAGGGTGTTGAGTTTTCATGGTGAAGACCCAACTTTTCAGTGAGTTCGGACATCATGAAGTTTCTAAAGTGGCTACCATGATCAGTGACGATAGCCTGAGGAACACCAAAACGAGCTATGATGTGATTGAAAATGAATAATGCTGCGATCTTTCCAGTATTGTCAAATTTTGGCATCACCTTGGCCCATTTCGTAAAATAATCTATGACTACAATAATGTATCCATGCCCCCCGACCGAGTTGGGGTGACATGTCATGAAATCGATGTCTCATTTCGCAAAGGGACCAATGAAGACCACAGGGTGAAGAGGAGCGAGATGTGACCGTATCTTATGATTATAGGTCTGGCAAGCGTGGCATTTTTGGACAATGATTATGCAATCGTTAAATAAAGAAGGCCAAAAATACCCTGCTCGTAAGATCTTCTGGGTAGTAGCATACCCAAACATATGACCACCATAGGCTCCAGAATGGTAGTCATTTAAGGCTTTCTCGGCTTCATCAAACGTGAGGCAGCTAAAAAAAATTAAGTCAATCCAACGACGATAAAGAGTATCCCCAAGGATAATATATTGACAGGCTTGGTAGCGTATTCGACGTCGGTCAGTATTGGAAAAATTAGGCCAAAAAGTCTGGGTTTGGAGATATATGATGATATCGCCATACTAAAGATCATCAGAACTAATTAGGAAAATGGATTCATCAGGTAATGAATCGGTTGCTACATTTTTCGTTTCAGAGTAGGGAAAGTCGCATATCAACTCAGAAAACACTAAGGACTTCTTGGACTTAGCTCGTTCAAATTCCAAGTCAAACTCCTGGAGTATCACGATCCATTTGGAGTGTTTTCCCCCTAGAAATTGATGCATGAGAATGTGTTTCATAGGGTTGCAGCTAGAAATTACCGTAGTCTTGCGAGAGAGGATATAGTGCCGGAAACATTGAACTGCTTGGATGGCTGCCAAGGCCAGTTTTTCGACATGTAAATACTTGGTTTCAGTAGGAATTAGACTTCAACTCAAGTAATAGATAACATGTTCATCATGAGAATCATCCTCTTGGATGAGGACCATAGCGATGGTGTAAGCCGAGGCTACAAGGTAGAGGAAATAATCGCGACTGTAATCAGGGGGGGAAGAGAAGCAGAGCATGTGTCAGGGACAGTTTCAAAGCTTTGAAGGCTTTGTTTGTGATGGTATCCCATACGAACTCAGACCCCTTTTTGAGTAGTCGCGTAAATCCATGAGTTATCTCAGCGTAGTTCAGGATGAAATGATGAAGAAAGTTTTCTTTCCCTTGCAAACTTTGTAACTGGCGAAGTGTAGAAGGAGGAGGGAGATTGAGAATCACCTTGACCTTTAAAGGATATACCCTTTCCCTTGACGTGAAACAATAAAGCCTAGAAGTCGGCTAGATTCTACGCAGAAAACGCATTTGTGGGGATTCAAGCGTATATGGTAAAACCGATAGCAGAGGAAAATGGCTCGGAGGTGGATTGGATGATCGACCCGGTGCATGGAATGAGAGGGTAAGTCATCGAGATATGGTTGCACGATGTGATTGATATCATGGAAGGCATAAGACATAGTGCACTGAAAAGTTGCGCCAGCATTCTTGAGACCGAAAGGAAGTTTTCGATAGGCGAAAGTGCCCCAAGGAAAAATGAAAGTGGTTTTGTGTTGATCCTCGGGAACAATATTGATTTGATTATATCCAAAGAAACTATCCATTAGAGAGAATATTTCACTTCCGGCGCAATTGTCGACAATCTGATCGACGAAGGGGGTAGGAAAGTTGTCTTTAGGACAAGCTTTGTTAATATCCCTATAATCAACGCATACACGGATTGTGCCTTGCTTCTTGTCGATTGGGACAAGATTGGAAACCTAGTCAGTGAGGGCCACCGGGTAAATAAAGTCGGCTTTGAGAAGTTTCTCGACTTCAAGCTTGATAGCAGCCACTTTACGTGGGTGAACTGGATGAAGGCATTGCCGGACAGGTTTAGCGTCTGGGTATGTCTTGATCTCATGTATCACAATGTCGGAGTCAATACCCATCATTTCTTCATAGCTCCAGGCGAAGACGTCATGAAATTCTTTGAAAAGTGACTTGTAGGTGATGATTTCATCAGGGGAACACGAAGCTCCGATATGCACATTTTCAACAATTCTAGGTTTGATGGATATGTCGAGGGGAATAGTGGGTGAGATATTGCTTAAGTTCCCTTCATAAAACACATCGTGTGTGGACTTAGGAATGGTTGAAATGATGACAACGGTCGACGGGGTCGAGATCCGTTGGTAGCTCTCGATGGTGTGTTGTTTCAGGAAGAGGATGGAATGGTGATGCCATCGTTCCAAGGGGTGTCTTCCATGACAGACATAATCATCTCATTCATGGGAAAAATGATGTGGAAAGGATCTGGAGATAACTCACCAAAAGAGGGGGTATAAGGGGTTTCCTATTGAATGGCCTGATAGGCAGATTCTACCAGACTCAAAGGCATTTCATCGCCGTAACGAAGATGATCGTTGGGGTCAGGTACCATCCATGGGTTGTGAGATGCAGGGGTTCCATGAATTGAGGTGGAGATCATGTTGATTGAAGCGACAGATGAGTGTGTAACATCGGGCAATGGAATGGCGAAGGTAGGGTGTTGAAGTTGGCAAAGAAACCTCGTGGTAATTCTATATACCACTTCACGACAGAACCTGTGAGAGTTCGTTGAAAAATACATAATCGTATAGAGTCATCCATCAAGGAGTAGGATGAACACCAGAGGTGAAAAGTCATGACGTGATTGTTCGAGTCCTCTCCTGCTTTGCCATTTAATTTAGGGATGTCATATGGTAGCTTGGCTGGTATAGCTGGCCAATGGGGAGAGTGACGGATTGGATCGTTTAAAATCCTTGACAGATCTRGGAGGTCCAAAGTGGCCAAGAAGGGTAACTATCTATTCACATGCATGTACTAGTGGCTTTGGGGAGGGAGTCTCGTCGACAAACCAGTGGGACCATAAGTAGTCTTCATATAATGCGAAGACCCAGGCAAATTCGGTGGTTTTTGTGGAGGAAAGTAGCTCATGGGATTGTATTCTTTAAAAGGGACGTGAGTTTGAGCATTTGAGCCCCAAATAGGATTGGACGTACTTGGATATGGTTGGCCTATACTAGGGGGTATAACGGATGTAGCTGGAAGCTGTTTCCCCCCAGTTGATTGAGGATTATGTTGTATCAGATGGTTCCAATACTGGGCCAAGGATGGAGGTAGGTTTTGTCCATAGGGTGGGGTTGATGGGGGTTGTCCTCCAATTGGGGGTTGAGTTCCAATTGGGGGTTGTGTTCCAATTGGGATTTGTGTTCCAATAGGAATTTTCCCTACAAGGGGGGGTTGATTCAAACCTCCTTGGTGGAATTGTCCACCAATGGGAATCTGGTAATTTGGTGTGAATGACGGGATGGTGCCACTAGGATTGGTGCCACCGATAGAGGATTGAAAAGGTCCTCCTAAACGGGGTTGAGGAAGTGTCAGAATGAAGCTGCAAGGAGAGTGCCCAGAAGATGAGGGACCACCAAGAGTTTCGGATGGGGTTTGCATAGGAGTGGGAATAGAAGCATTCAACGCACGGTATCTGGGTGGAAGCGTCGGAGTGACACTGGGAAAGAGTGGTGTGCCAATGGGGGCTTGACTAGCCGCAGTAATCTTGGTGTGAATACTCGTAGTATCTGTGTAATGGACCATTTCTAAAGGGAGGGTCAAGATGTGGTAAGCCCGCGGAGCTTCTGTACCAGGAAAATAATAAGTAGTAGTAAAAGGTACTGCGTCTGGGTCAGAGGTTTCGGGGAACGTAGGTGAGACGGTGATTTCAATGCCTGCTCCTGAGCCAAAGAGATCCCATCTAAAAATTCCAGTAGACAAAAAAGGATCTTGGCCCTAAGGTCCTGGAAAAGGTCCAGTTGATGATCCAGAAGACAAAACAAGTAAGTCTCCAGAAGAATTCACTCGCATAATCTGTCTCTCAGAATCAGTGTGAAGTTGAAAGTCCTCTCGAGAATTGGTAATTCAGAACCATTCTAAAGAGTCAGTTCTTTCCACTTGTGGAGTGGTGACGTCTTGGACTTCACTCTGTTGAGGAGAGCCCTCTGGTGAGCTTGTAGGCAGGGGTTGAGAACCTTCCAGATTTTCTGGAGGTAAGCCCTGCATTCTACGTGAACGATGTGGAGGGTCTATTGTGAACGAGTTACAAACTTACGAAGAAAATCCTATGGTCAACTTGGGTAAACAAACAACATGCGCTAGTAAACAAAATCTAGGAAACAATAACAAGCAAACAAGACCTTCTAATTCTGAAGTCACTAGTTGGTGATGAAATCCAATGTCGCAACAACGAGACAAGAAGGGGTTGGGCTAGGGTGGAAAAGTTACGCTAATGACCTGCTTAACAGACTTAC